>JADBJO010005358.1:90000-140000 GCA_016801955.1 Conus betulinus | reverse complement strand
GTGTTGGGTGAGAGGGGAGTGGGGAGGGGGGGGGTGGGTGGAAGGGGAGTGGGGAAGGGGGTTGGGTGAGAGGGGGAGTGGGTAGGGGGGGTTGGGTGGGAGCGCAGTGGGAAATGGGGGTTGGGTGGGAGGGGAGTGGGGGGGGGGGTTGGGTGGGGGGGAGAGTGGGGGGGGGGGGTGGGTGGAAGGGGAGTGGGGAAGGGGGTTTGGGTGGAAGGGGAGTGGGGAGGGGGTTGGGTGGGAGGGGAGTGGGGAGGGGGTTGGGTGGGAGGGGTGGGGGGGGGGGGGTGGGGGTGGGAGGGGCGTGGGGAAGGGGGTTGGGTGGGAGAAAGGACAGTGGGGAGGGGGTGGGGTGGGAGTGCAGTGGGGAGGGGGGTTGGGTGGAAGGGGAGTGGGGAGGGGTGTTGGGTGGGAGGGCAGAGGGGAGGGGGGTTGGGTGGGAGGGCAGAGGGGAGGGGGGTTGGGTGGGAGTGCAGTGGGGATGGGTGTTGGGGTGGGAGGGCAGAGGGGGTGGGGTGGGGTGGGTGTGGGGAGGGCAGTGGGGAGGGGGTGTCACAACCGTTAAATTCAATACACATGTTGATTCGTTCATGTTTGAGCATGAGTATTTATATTTCATGGATATGAATTTTCTAGAAATACAATGTTAAGCCCCTGGAAAATAGGGTAGACCCGCCCGTCACTTCACAAACCATGTGTCAGGATAGTTTCCTCTATATGTATGTCTGCTTAGTCGTTTTCTATGCAGATGTTTAGATCTGTTTCTTGGGAGGATCCCAGTTCAAAGTCGTTGTAGTGATGACAGATTAGATCTTGGAGGATTAGGATTGGAGTCAGAGAAGAGGTTTGGGTAACCGCCAAGAGGATTAGTTTTAGAAACTATCTGGAGCCCTTGGACGCTAAACTAGGTTTAGCAAGGGAAATCTTTGTATTCTTTGTTGAAAACTTAGGCTTAGTTTTCTCAAAAAGGTGAGAGAAACTGTCCATGCTGTATTGTTTAGCCTAGGGTCTCTGTAGATTCTAGTAGTGGAATCTGAATCCAGACTGGGCAGCTGTCTATGTCAAATCGTCTCAAGAGGTGGTGTGCTATTTTGTGCTACGTGGGTTGTGCTGTCCTTTGCTACACGGGTTTGTGCTGTCCTTTGCTACACGGGTTTGTGCTGTCCTTTGCTACACGGGTTGTGCTATCCTGTGATACGCGGGCTTTGCGCTATTCTGCGCTAGCGCTGGGATGTTACGTGTTAGGCTACAGCATCCTCAGTCATTACGTCTGGGCGGCCCATATCGTCCTGCTCTAGAAGTCCCTAGATCCCATTCTACATCCCCTTTTTGTACCCCATTCCATCTACCAGTTGTCTCATACCCCTATCCCTTTCCTACCAAAGGACTACAACCATCAATTTCCAGAGATCTACGTCAGAGTAGTGGTTTACGAGGGGTGGACTCCAAAATTTTTTTTTTTTGTTATATTTTTGTTGCTGCGAACTGAGTGACTGGTGGGGTGAACATTTGCCTTGAGGTGAATAATATTAATAGATTAATTTTTATTTTTATCAAAGTTAGACTGTATGTTGAATGTGGGGGTGAGCATCGGAGAGACTTGCTTTTACTACTGCAAGCTGGAACTATGATCTGCTTTTGGGGTGGGCGAGAGAGAGAGATGCTTCATCTACATCGGGACGGGTAACTGGGTTAGTTTCGTTTTATCCATCAACCTGAGAGGGTGATACTGAACTGTATTATCGTTGGGTTAGCTTCAGTGGATTCTTCGTTCGCGTGGGATAGCATCAATGTTCGTCCTCGACGTGTAGATCTACTAGATGAACATTTGAACCCTGAAGGGGTAAAGACTCATATCGTGTTTTTTTTTTCTTCTTTTTTTTTTTTTTGTTTTGTTTTTTTTTTAATAGACGCTATCCTGGTGAAAAGAAGGGCGTTCTTCTAATATTTCCTGGACAGTTCGAGGAGGAACTGGGTGAAGGAACTATAGAATTAATTTAGTGACCTAATTAGCTTAAGGGTCGTTGGCATTGGGTTGAGCGAATGTGTATGAGTGTGGGTTAGAGTAGATGTATGATTGATAGAGTGCAAGGCGCGATGGAGTAGAGTAATAATATTGAAATTCGATGCCAAGGGTGAATGAATAAATGTTTGTATGACTGGTCATTTACCCGTGTTGTTGTTGATATTCGTATGTACTTCCATATTCAGGGTTAAGGGGGCATATCTTTATCTGATATCGCCTGTTTCTTTTCTCGACTGTCCATCTCTAACTCCATAGGGTTTCTTTTCTTCTCACTCCTATAAGTCTCCTCTATCCCCTCCAGACTATTTCCCTCATCGAATCTCTCTCAGTGACAGGGGGGTTGGGTGGGAGGGCAGTGGGGAGGGGGGTTGGGTGGGAGGGGAGTGTGGAGGAGGTTGGGTGGAAATGTAGTGGGGAGGGGGGGTGGGGTGGGAGGGGAGTGGGGAGGGGGGTTGGGTGGGAGGACAGTGGGGAGGGGGTTGGGTGGGAGGGGAGTGGAGAGGGGGGTTGGGTGGGAGGGCAGTGGGGAGGGGGGTTGGGTGGGAGAGGAGTGGGGCAGGGGGGTGGGGGGGAGGGGAGTGGGGGGGGGGGGTGGGGTTGGGTGGGACAGTGGGGAGGGGGGTTGTGTGGGGGGACAGTGGGGAGGGGGGTGGGGTGGGAGAGGAGTGGGCAGGGGGGTGGGGGGGGGGAGTGGGGAGGGGGTTGTGTGGGAGGACAGTGGGGAGGGGGTTGGGGTGGGACAGTGGGGAGGGGGTTGTGTGGGGGGACAGTGGGGAGGGGGTGGGTGGGAGGGGAGTGGGGAGGGGGGTTGGGTGGGAGGGGAGTGGGGAGGGGGGTTGGGTGGGAGGACAGTGGGGAGGGGGTTGGGTGGGAGGGCAGTGGGGGCGAGGGGGTTGTGTGGGGGGACAGTGGGGCTGGGGGCTGGGTGAGAAGGGAATGGGGGGGAGGGTTGGTTGGGATGGCATGAGTGCAGGAGGTCGGATGGGAGGGCAGTGGGGCTGGGGGCTGGGTGGGAGGGGAGTGGGGAGGGGGGTTGGGTGGGAGGGGAGTGGGGAGGGGGGTTGGGTGGGAGGAGAGTGGGGAGGGGGGTTGGTTGGGATGGCATGAGTGCAGGAGTCGGATGGGAGGGCAGTGGGGCTGGGGGCTGGGTGGGAGGGGAGTGGGGAGGGGGGTTGGGTGGGGAGGGAGTGGGGAGGGGGGTTGGGTGGGAGGAGAGTGGGGAGGGGGGTTGGGTGGGAGGGCAGTGGGGAAGGGGGTTGGGTGGGGGGACAGTGGGGCTGGGGGCTGGGTGAGAAGGGAATGGGGCGGGGGGGTTGGTTGGGATGGCATGAGTGCAGGAGGTCGGATAGGAGGGCAGTGGGGCTGGGGGCTGGGTGGGAGGGGAGTGGGGTGGGGGGTGGGGGGGGAGGGGAGTGGGGAAGGGGGTTGGGGTGGGAGGGGAGTGGGGAGGGGGGTTGGGTGGGAGGGGAGTGGGGAAGGGGGTTGGGGTGGGAGGGGAGTGGAGGGGGAGATGGGTTGGGTGGGAGGACAGTGGGGAGGGGGTTGGGTGGGAGGGCAGTGGGGAGGGGGTTGTGGGGGGGACAGTGGGGGCTGGGGGCTGGGTGAGAAGGGAATGGGGGGGAGGGTTGGTTGGGATGGCATGAGTGCAGGAGGTCGGATGGGAGGGCAGTGGTGCTGGGGGCTGGGTGGGAGGGGAGTGGGGAGGGGGGTTGGGTGGGGGAGGGGAGTGGGGAGGGGGGTTGGGTGGGAGGAGAGTGGGGAGGGGGGTTGGTGGGGATGGCATGAGTGCAGGAGTCGGATGGGAGGGCAGTGGGGCTGGGGGCTGGGTGGGAGGGGAGTGGGGAGGGGGGTTGGGTGGGAGGGGAGTGGGGAGATGGGTTGGGTGGGAGGAGAGTGGGGAGGGGGGTTGGGTGGGAGGGCAGTGGGGAAGGGGGTTGGGTGGGGGGACAGTGGGGCTGGGGCTGGGTGAGAAGGGAATGGGGGGGAGGGTTGGTTGGGATGGCATGAGTGCAGGAGGTCGGATGGGAGGGCAGTGGGGCTGGGGGCTGGGTGGGAGGGGAGTGGGGGGGGGGGTGGGGGGGGAGGGGGTGGGGAAGGGGGTTGGGTGGGAGGGGACAGTGGGGAGGGGGTTGGGTGGGAGGGGAGTGGGGAAGGGGGTTGGGTGGGAGGGGAGTGGGGAGGGGGGGGTGGGTGGGAGGGGAGTGGGGGAGGGGGGGTTGTGTGGGAGGGGAGTGGGGGGGGGTTGGGTGGGAGGGCAGAGGGGAGGGGGGTTGGGTGGGCGGGCAGAGGGGAAGGGGGTGGGGTGGGCGGGCAGAGGGGAGGGGGGTTGGGTGGGAGTGCAGTGGGGTGGGTGTTGGGTGGGAGGGCAGAGGGGGTGGGGGGTGGGGTGGGGAGGGCAGTGGGGAGGGGGTGTCACAACCGTTAAATTCAATACACATGTTGATTCGTTCATGTTTGAGCATGAGTATTTATATTTCATGGATATGAATTTTCTAGAAATACAATGTTAAGCCCTGGAAAATAGGGTAGACCCGCCCGTCACTTCACAAACCATGTGTCAGGATAGTTTTCCTCTATATGTATGTCTGCTTAGTCGTTTTCTATGCAGATGTTTAGATCTGTTTCTTGGGAGGATCCCAGTTTCAAAGTCGTTGTAGTGATGACAGATTAGATCTTGGAGGATTAGGATTGGAGTCAGAGAAGAGGTTTGGTAACCGCCAAGAGGATTAGTTTTAGAACTATCTGGAGCCCTTGGACGCTAAACTAGGTTTAGCAAGGGAAATCTTTGTATTCTTTGTTGAAAATTAGGCTTAGGCTAGTTTCTCAAAAAGGTGAGAGAAACTGTCCATGCTGTATTGTTTAGCCTAGGGTTCTCTGTAGATTCTAGTAGTGGAATCTGAATCCAGACTGGGGCAGCTGTCTATGTCAAATCGTTCTCAAGAGGTGGTGTGCTATTTGTGCTACGTGGGTTGTGCTGTCCCTTTGCTACACGGGTTGTGCTGTCCTTTGCTACACGGGTTGTGTGCTGTCCTTTGCTACACGGGTTGTGCTATCCTGTGATACGCGGGCTTTGCGCTATTCTGCGCTAGCGCTGGGATGTTACGTGTTAGGCTACAGCATCCTCAGTCATTACGTCTGGGCGGCCCATATAGGTCCTGCTCTAGAAGTCCCTAGATCCCATTCTACATCCCTTTTTTGTACCCCATTCCATCTACCAGTTGTCTCATACCCCTATCCCTTTCCTACCAAAGGACTACAACCATCAATTTCCAGAGATCTACGTCAGAGTAGTGGTTTACGAGGGGTGGACTCCAAAATTTTTTTTTTGTTATATTTTTGTTGCTGCGAAACTGAGTGACTGGTGGGGTGAACATTTGCCTTGAGGTGAATAATATTAATAGATTAATTTTTTATTTTTTATCAAAGTTAGACTGTATGTTGAATGTGGGGTGAGCATCGGAGAGACTTGCTTTTACTACTGCAAGCTGGAACTATGATCTGCTTTTGGGTGTGGCGCGAGAGAGAGATGCTTCATCTACATCGGGACGGGTAACTGGGTTAGTTTCGTTTTATCCATCAACCTGAGAGGGTGATACTGAACTGTATTATCGTTGGGTTAGCTTCAGTGGATTCTTCGTTCGCGTGGGATAGCATCAATGTTCGTCCTCGACGTGTAGATCTACTAGATGAACATTTGAACCCTGAAGGGGGTAAGGAAAGACTCATATCGTGTTTTTTTTTTTTTCTTTTTTTTTTTTTTTTTGTTTTGTTTTTTTTAATAGACGCTATCCTGGTGAAAAGAAGGGCGTTCTTCTAATATTTCCTGGACAGTTCGAGGAGGAACTGGGTGAAGGAACTATAGAATTAATTTAGTGACCTAATTAGCTTAAGGGTCGTTGGCATTGGGTTGAGCGAATGTGTATGAGTGTGGGGTTAGAGAGTAGATGTATGATTGATAGAGTGCAAGGCGCGATGGAGTAGAGTAATAATATTGAAATTCGATGCCAAGGGTGAATGAATAAATGTTGTATGACTGGTCATTTACCCGTGGTTGTTGTTGATATTCGTATGTACTTTCATATTCAGGGTTAAGGGGGCATATCTTATCTGATATCGCCTGTTTCTTTTCTCGACTGTCCATCTCTAACTCCATAGGGTTTCTTTTCTTCTCACTCCTATAAGTCTCCTCTATCCCCTCCAGACTATTTCCCTCATCGAATCTCTCTCAGTGACAGGGGGGTTGGGTGGGAGGGCAGTGGGGAGGGGGGTTTGGGTGGGAGGGGAGTGTGGAGGAGGTTGGGTGGAAAAAGTAGTGGGGAGGGGGGTTGGGGTGGGGAGGGGAGTGGGGAGGGGAGTTTGGGTGGGAGGGACAGTGGGGAGGGGGGGGTTGGGGTGGGGAGGACAGTGGGGAGGGGGGTTGGGTGGGAGGGGGAGTGGAGAGGGGGGTTGGGTGGGAGGGCAGTGGGGAGGGGGTTGGGTGGGAGAGGAGTGGGCAGGGGGGGGGGGGTGGGGGGAGGGGAGTGGGGGTGGGGTTGGTGGGACAGTGGGGAGGGGGTTGTGTGGGGGGACAGTGGGGAGGGGGTTGGGTGGGAGAACGGAGTGGGCAGGGGGGTGGGTGGGGGGAGGGGAGTGGGGAGGGGGGTGGGGTGTGGGAGGACAGTGGGGAGGGGGTTGGGTGGGACAGTGGGGAGGGGGTTGTGTGGGGGGACAGTGGGGAGGGGGTTGGGTGGGAGGGGAGTGGGGAGGGGGGTTGGGTGGGAGGGGAGTGGGGAGGGGGGTTGGTGGTGGAGGACAGTGGGGAGGGGGTTGGGGGGAGGGCAGTGGGGAGGGGGTTGTGTGGGGGGACAGTGGGGCTGGGGGCTGGGTGAGAAGGGAATGGGGGGGGAGGGTTGGTTGGGATGGCATGAGTGCAGGAGGTCGGATGGGAGGGCAGAGGGGAAGGGGGGCTGGGGGCTGGGGGGGAGGGGAGGGGGAGTGTGGGAGGGGGGTTGGGTGGGAGGGGAGTGGGGGAGGGGGGTTGGGTGGGAGGAGAGTGGGGAGGGGGGGTTGGTTGGGATGGCATGCAGAGTGCAGGAGTCGGATGGGGAGGGCAGTGGGGAGTGGGGGGCTGGGGAGGGAGGGGGAGAGTGGGGGGGGGGGGGGCGGGGGTGGGTGGGAGGGGAGTGGGGAGGGGGGTTGGGTGGGAGGAGAGTGGGGAGGGGGGTTTGGGTGGGAGGGCAGTGGGGCTGGGGGCTGGGTGGGAAGGGAATGGGGGGGGGGGGTTGGTTGGGATGGCATGGATGTGCAGGAGGTCGGGATGGGAGGGCAGTGGGGCGGGGGGGGGGGTGGGAGGGGGAGTGGGGGGGAGGGGGGTTTGGGTGGGAGGGGAGTGGGGAGGGGGGGTGGGTGGGAGGGGAGTGGGGAGGGGGGGGGGTGGGGGGGGCATGAGTGCAGGAGTTCGGATGGAGGGCAGGGGGGTGGGGGCTGGGTGGGAGGGGGGGGGGGGGGAGTGGGGTTGGGGGGAGGGGTTGGAGTGGGAGGGAGTGGGGAGGGGGGCTTGGGTGGGAGGAGTGTGGGGAGGGGGGGTTGGGTGGTGGGTGGGAGGGCAGTGGGGAAGGGGGTTGGGTGGGGGGACAGTGGGGCTGGGGGCTGGGTGAGAAGGGAATGGGGGGGAGGGTTGGTGGTGGGAGTGGCATGAGTGCAGGAGGTTCGGATAGGTGGGGCAGTGGGGGGGGGGCTGGGGGGATGGGCAGAGTGGGTGGGAGGGGGAGAGTGGGGTGGGGGGTGGGGGGTGGGAGGGGAGTGGGGAAGGGGGTTGGGTGGGAGGGGGGTTGGGTGGGGGGTTGGGGAGGGGGGAGGGTGGGAGGGGAGTGGGGTGGGAGGGGGTTGGGAGGGGGAGGGGAGTGGGGAGGGGGTTGGGTGGGTGAGGACAGTGGGGAGGGGGGGTGGGTGGGAGGGCGCAGGGGGGGAGGGGGTTGTGTGGGGGGGACAGTGGGGGCTGGGGGCTGGGTGAGAAGGGATGGGGGGGGGGGGTTGGTTGGGATGGCATGAGTGCAGGAGGGTCGGATGGGAGGGGCAGTGGGCTGGGGGCTGGGGGGGTGGGGGGAGGGGAAGTGGGGAGGGGGGGGGGTGGGAGGGGGAGGGGAGGGGGGAGGGGGGGTTGGGTGGGAGGAGGAGTGGGGAGGGGGGTTGGTTGGGGATGGAGCATGAGTGGGTGGTTGGGAGGAGTGCAGGAGTGGATGTGGGGGGGCAGTGGGCTGGGGGCTGGGTGGGAGGGGAGTGGGGAGGGGGGTTGGGGGGAGGGGAGTGGAGGGAGATGGGTTGGGTGGGAGGGAGAGTGGGGAGGGGGGTTGGTGGGGAGGGCAGTGGGGAAGGGGGTTGGGTGGGGGGGACAGTGGGGGCTGGGGGCTGGGGGAGAAGGGAATGGGGGGGGAGGTTGGTTGGTGGGAGTGGCATGAGGTGCATGGGAGGAGGTCGGATGGGGGAGGGCAGTGGGGAGGGGGGGGCTGGGGTGGGAGGGGGAGTGGGGTGGGGGGTGGGGTGGGTGGGAGGGGCGTGGGGAGGGGAAGGGGGTTGGGTGGGAGGGGAGTGGGGAGGGGGGTTGGGTGGGAGGGGAGTGGGGAAGGGGGTTGGGTGGGAGGGGGGAGTGGGGAGGGGGGTTGGGTGGGAGGGGAGTGGGGGAGGGGGTTGTGTGGGAGGGGGTGGGGGGGGGGGTTGGGTGGGGAGGGAGGGCAGTGGGGAGGGGGGTTGGGTGGGAGGGCAGTGGGGGAGGGGGTTGGGGGGAGGGGAGTTGAGGAGGGGGGGGTGTGTGGGAGGGGGAGTGGGAGGGGGGGTTGGAGTGGGGGAGGGGGCTGGGGAGGGGGGGATGGGGGGCTGGGGGGAGGGGAGGGGGGGAGGGGGGTGGAAGGTGGGAGAGAAGAGTGGGGAGGGGGGTTGGTGGGGAGGGGAGTGGGGAGGGGGGTTGGGTTGGGTGGGTTGAGGGCAAGTAGAGGAGGGGGGTTGGTTGGAGGGGGAGTGGGGAGGGGGTTGGGTGGGAGGGGGCTGGGTGGGGAGGGGGGTGGGGAGGGGGGCTGGGGGAGGGGAGGGGGAGGGGGGGAGGGTGGGTGGAGGGCAGTGGGGATGGGGGGCTGGATGGGAGGGGAGGGGGGGGGGGTTGGTTGGGAGGGGATGGGTGCAGGAGGTTGGGTGGAAGGATAGTGGGGAGGGGGGGTTGGTTGGGTGGGCAGGGGCAGTGTGCGGGTAGACGGTTTGCTCGCACAGTCATGCATTCATTGTGCTTTTTGTCCTAACTATGCGTTACTTTCATTCATGCATTCATTGTGCTTTTGGTCCTAACTATGCGTTACTTCATTCATGCATCATTGTGCTTTTGTGTCCTAACTATGCGTTACTTTCATTCATGCATTCATTGTGCTAATTTGTGTCCTAACTATGCGTTACTTTCATTCATGCATTTTTTCCCCTCAATATGCCTTACTTTCCCAAACGGCTAAATGTGAGATAAAAAGCATTATTCATACCTGTGTCACTACACTATTAATCAAAATGTGCTCTCCTCCTCTCTCTCTCTCTCTCTCTCTCTCTCTCTCTCTCTCTCTCTCTCTCTGTTTCTCTGTCTCTCTGCCTGTCTCTCTTTTCTGTGTCTCTGTCTCTGTCTCTCTCTTTCTCCTTTTCTCTCTCTGTCTCTCTCTGTCTCTGTCTGTCTGTCTATCTCTGTCCTGTCTCTCACCGTACCTCTCTTTCTGTCTCAGTCTCTGTATTCTGTTTGGTATTCACACACACACTCTCTCTCTCTCTCTCTCTCTCTCTCTCTCTCTCTCTGAGGAGTGTGAAACTGACGCGTTACGCAAGTAGTAAGACAAGTTTCAAGTCGTCTGCCATTTATTACCTCTTGAGGAGTACTCAAATTTCAAAACAAAGTTTTGTAAGACCCTTCAGCAAGAGGTATGCCGTTGGAACGACAGTCGTCAGAGCGAGACGTGGCGCATTCCGCCCCATCTACATGTCCTTCACGCAGGACGAGGAAGAAATCGTCGAGCCAAGTCGCCATTCTAACGCTGCACAGTGGAACAGTTGGTGTTACCCTTGGACTGTTCCTCGCCCCGTTATATCGGGGGGATGGCTGTTTCTCAGCGGTACTGTGGAGCAGAACTCCGGACCCAAGACAGACGCACACAGGCAGCAGAGCAGAATCCACAGCACGGGCACTGGTAGGACCAACACAGACAGGACGACACCCTTCGACGGCAGCCAGGCCACTCCTCCAGGTCAGCTCACACTGGGCACCAGGATGGACAACATGATGGAGATGTAGCAGTCCATGCATGCTACAATGACCAGTAAGTTCTGAGATGGGAAGCAGAGTGTGCAGAAATTCAGTGAGCTGCACGCGCTGCCCTTCAACAGGGTGTAAAGGACTTGAGGGAAGAGGTGTGTGGGGGGGGGGGGGGGGGGGTTGAAAAAAGAAACCGGGGATCTTGTCTAAACCAATTCTGATCTAAGGGCTGAAATACAACAGTTAGAAAAAAAAAGACTGATGACCTTGAAGTAGGTCCAAAAGAAATAATCTGGTTTTCAGTGGACTGCCAGGGAAGAGAGATGAATCCAATGAACAATGGGAAGGCAAGATCAAAGAACTGATTTCTGATAAACTGGGAAATTGCAGAAATGATGATTTTTACAGAGCGCACAGATTAAATGGACATCCAGATTCCTCCTATCTTTGCATGATGTTGTTTCTATAAGGACTAGATACAAATTCTGAAAGCTAAATGAAAACTGCGGGGGTCAAATGTTTTCAATGGGGGGGGGGGGGGGGGGGGGGGGGGGGAAGGGGGGGGGGGGGGCTCCTATCGAGGTGGGGTGTTGAGAAAATCTTTAAAGCCAGTTGAAAGACACCAGGAACTACGAGTAGACAGTGAAGATCGCCTTTGTCCATCTTGTCATCAAGGACAGAAAGTACTACCTTGACGACAATGGCCAACTGAAGGAAAGCAGATAGGGACATGGCCGGGCAATGAGTCAATTTGAATTGTTCGACGGAGGAGTGAACAGTCGGGGAAACTAAACTGACCCTGCACCGGTACGGTCCGCACCTCCCACTGCTGTCAGTCACCACTGAGCTGTTTTCACTGACCTTCCACTGGTAAGAGCAGCACCTCCCACTGCTTTCAGTGTCAGCACTGAGCTGTTTTCACTGACCCTGCACCGGTAAGATCCGCACCTCCCACTGCTGTCAGTGTCAGCACTGAGCTGTTTTCACTGACCCTGCACCGGTAAGATCCGCACCTCCCACTGCTGTCAGTGTCACCACTGAGCTGTTTTCACTGACCCTGCACCGGTAAGATCCGCACCTCCCACTGCTGTCAGTGTCACTGCTGAGCTGTTTTTACTGACCTTGCACCGGTAAGATCCGCACCTCCCACTGCTGTCAGTGTCACCGCTGAGCTGTTTTACTGACCTTGAACCGGTAAGATCCGCACCTCCCACTGCTGTCAGTGTCACCGCTGAGCTGTTTTTACTGACCTTGCACTGGTAAGATCCGCACCTCCCACTGCTGTCAGTGTCACCGCTGAGCTGTTTTTACTGACCTTGAACCGGTAAGATCCGCACCTCCCACTGCTGTCAGTCACCACTGAGCTGTTTTCATTGACCTTCCACCCGGTAAGATCAGCACCTCCACTGCTGTCAGTCACCACTGAGCTGTGTTTCACTGACTGTGGCAATGTGAACGAGCAAACGAAGTACAACACGTGCAAGAATGTACAAAATGAGTCTTGTAGAGATATATTTTTTTTTTATTCTTTTTTTCTTTTGTCGTACTACGTGAATGGATTGTTTTCTAAAATTCTTTCCCATAATCTATTTCATTCTTATGCGAATTTTGATTTTGTTTGTTTATGTGAAACTTTTCATGGAGGAATGTCAACCAGGATTTCTTTCTGGTTTTAGTTTTTCTCGAGCCAGATATACAGTTCACAAAAACAAGGGAAACGATCCCAAGGAATAATCTGTTTTATAAGAAATGAATTGACTTTCTTTGTAAAGTGTTAAGTTTTGATGCTATCAATATCTTTGCTTTTTGATTGACAAACAACTGTTCGCAATAAATAAGATGTTCTTTGTGTATGCTAGTGATTTCACCAGAAACATCATCATTTTATGTCCATGTTAATGTCATAATGGAATTAGTTTGATTGAAGACTGTCTAGTTGATTACATATTGTGTAGAAAGGCATATGTCGTTCTGGATGTTAACTTGAATAGTCGATAAAGTAATGTTGAAAGTAATGTTGATCTAGTAACAGAAAAATGCGTCTGGAATGGGGGAACGTGAACATTGAAACAGAGATACTCTTTGTAATGATGAAAATGCGCGTGCAAAATTGAATGTTGCAACGGACTTGATAGACACTGATGGTGATGAAATGTGCGATGTGTTCAACAACAGCGTGAAGAAAAATGCCGATTGTATGAAAATGCAAATATTCCCAAGCAGAACCAAAACACGTGGTAGTTGGCTGTTTACAAACAGACTCAAATATCTTCTAAAGATGATTTTGATGAAGATGTGGATAACAGTATGAACCGCCCAGTTTCTAAAGATGAAGTGTTTAGAAGAAATAAGAAACTGTAAAAATCGTAAAGCAACTGACCCTGGAGGTATAATAAGCGAATTACTTAAAGGCAGTGCTTCTTTTTTAAATTGAATTTTCTAGTAAGTTATAAGATAGTGGCCCATTTTCCCGGCTGTGGACCGAGTCTATCTTTTGAACACCTTCAAAAATGATGACTTAAATAACTCTAACAACTATAGAGCAAATTTCTCTTAGCCATCTTAGCAGTAATTCATTCAGCACGACTGTTGATAGTCAATCGCAAAAATGGATAGACGAAAATGACATCAAACGTCAGCATCAGGCTGGTTTTAAGAACGAATACTCAACTGTTGACCACATGTTTACTTTGTCAGCTTGTTGTGCAAGAACCTTTTTCTTACAATCCTAAATTGTATGTAGCATTACAGATTTTTAACAGACTATTGGATCTGTTAAAAGTAACATTTTAAACCATTCTTTTAGAAATGGCATTAAAGGAGAATTGTGCAAATGTATTAGAAGCATCTATGATGTAGTGAAAGCAAGAGTTGGAGTGGTGCAAAATTGACGGACTATATTAACTCTATATCTAGATGAAGACAGGGTGATGCAAGTAGTCCCATGCCCTTTTCTTTATTTATTTATGAGCTAGCAGCTGAAATACTTAATAATGGAAGACATGGTGCCATGTTTTCTCTAGGCACGTTTATCTATTGTTATTTGCTGTTGATGTTATCTTATCATCTGAGACTGTAACAGGACTACAAACACACACATAAACAGTTTACAAAAAGTTTGAGCAAAGACACTTTCCGACTCGGGTTACTCATGTTTCTGTGTGTTCTGACTCAAGAGTCTAATAAGATTTACCTTAGGGAAATTTTCGGCCAGCTACTGCTGGTCTTCATCAGCCCTGACTGACTGGTAGTTGTGGTGGGGGTTGGTGTTCTCTGCGTTTGTCCTCACTGGTGGAGTGATTGGTGTTCAGCACACTCTTGTAAATGGGATGGGGGGGGGGGGGGGGGGGGGGGGGGGGGGGGGGGGGGGGGGGGGGGGGGGGGGGTCAGGTCATAGCCACAGTCTCTGTTCAAACTTAGTTTTCTCTCCCTCAGGGAGGAGTGCAGTGAGAACTGTATTGGAGAAACTGGTCGGCCTTTGAAAACAAGGCTCAATGAACACACTACCAAAACTTTTTGCATATTATGAACATCTGACAACAACAACCCACCATACCAAGAAGTTTCAAACCACCATAATTGCAGCTGAATCACAGTTCACAAAAAGGAAAATGAAAGAAGCAGTGGAAATCAAGGAGAAAAAACCAAGTTTGAACAGCGACACCCACCACAACTACCAGTCAGTCGGGGCTGATGAAGACCAGCAGTAGCTGGCCGGAAAGTTTCCCTAAGGTAAATTTTATAAGACTCTTGAGTCAAAAACACACAGAAACACCATTTACAAAAAGTTAATGCTTTACTTCAGTTAAAAGTTGACATGAATGATAGTAACATCATAGTGATTTGAAAGGGTGGTTATTAAAGTGTGAGAGAAAGATGGTTTTACGATGGTTGCAATATACCTGTGTCAATGTATGTAAGTGTTTGGGGATATATTTCTCCGCCAGTATTACGTTTGCTCTTGCGATCAAAGATCTTGCATGTCAGGCAAAACATGCGTTGCTTTGCGTTATAAAGAAGTTGTATATCCTGAATAACAATTGTTTCGTTTTGTTTATGACATTGTTTGACTCTCAAGTTCAGCCCATTGTTCAATATGAGGAGGAGTTATGGGAATTAGACAAGGCAGCTATTCACTGAGAACGTTCATTGTTATGCCTTGAAGAAATTCTTAAGAGTTGATATGAGGACACCGTTTGTCTACGTTTTCTTGGAGGTTTGCTATTAATTACATTTCAAAATTTGTTAAGACTTCCGCCTGCTGTCGCCTCACGTTGCAACTTCATGTATAATGTTCACATACCCCTTCATATGGGACCATGGCCTATTGTGAAGAAAGTCATCTGACTCCGACTCTGACTCTCTGACTCTCTGTCTCTCTGTCTCTGTCTCTGTCTGTCTGTCTGTCTCTCTCTCCTCTCTCTCTCTCTCTCTCTCTCTCTCTCTCTCTCTCTCTCTCTCTCTCTCTCTCTCTCTCTCTCTCTCTCTCTCTCTCTCTCTCTCTCTCTCTCTCTCTCTCTCCAGTACCCATAATCACAGAACAACATTCAAAGGTCTGACAACAGCAATGCGGATCGTTTATTCCTTCACAGATCGGAGGTTCTTGTGTCGGTTAGGACCTTAACAACAAACATCCACATTAAACTGTCTTTTATTCATACAGAAAATATGCAAACAAGTCAACAGTCAGACACACCGAAACAAACAAAAGGAGCTGGAAGTGGGGAAAAAATAAAAAAAGCGGCAGGTGAAATCCGTGGACAATGTGACCCAGACCAATCGTTATAATCAGCAGCAATCTGTATTACGTGTTCCTCATCAATCCACTCAGTGTGTATGTACCAAAAGCAGGTTTTTTTTTAATAAAACTTTTACATCAAAAACAAAATCCGTAAAAAGTAATGATACAAGAATTAAAATGTTAAGACGAAAGAAATGTAACAGGTGGATCATTTAAGCAATGTTCCTTTATACTCTTTACATCAAATAAACAGAGGCTGCCATAAATGCTGTCCAATAAACAGAGGCTGCCATAATTGCAGTACAAGAAGAATATTAGAAAAAAATCTCTTTCAAAGGAACAAAGGGCTTGCATGAAGCGTGGCCTAATGTTTCAGTGTGATATACCGAAAAACTCGACAATGACAACCCCATGCTTATTCTATCAGGAGGAGGCAAGGGGGAGACAACAACTGGAAAGTCAGAGATGGTCTTCATCTGTAAGAAGCAGGCCTCTGTGTTTGTGTGATTGGTCCAAAGTAGGTAAGGATTTCTCAGATTTCCAGGGTCCTTCAGCGTACTTTCCGTGTGTGACTGGCCCCAGTGCATTATCCTACCAAGGATAACTGGGTTTCTCATATTTCCAGTATCCAGCTTGCTTTCCGTCTTTCCAGTATCCGTAAGGTTTGTCACCTTTCCAGTATCCGTTCGGCTTGTCATCTTTCCAGTATCCGTTCGGCTTGTCACTTTTCCAGTATCCATTGGGTTTGTCTTTCTTCCAGTATCCTTCAGGTTTGTCGTTCTTCCAGTATCTGTTTGTATTTGTCATCTTTCCAGTATCCGTAAGTCTTGTCATCTTTCCAGTATCCGTCAGGTTTGTCGTTCTTCCCAGTATCCATTATTTGTCGTCTTTTCCAGTATCCGTAAGTCTTGTCATCTTTCCAGTATCCGTCAGGTTTGTCTTTCTTCCAGTATCCGTAAGTCTTGTCATCTTTCCAGTATCCATCAGGTTTGTCTTTCTTCCAATATCCGTCATATTTGTCATCTTTCCAATATCTGTCAGGCTTGGCCTTCCAGTATCCGTCAGGTTTGTAATCTTTCGAGTATCCGTAAGGCTTGTCATCTTTCCAGTATCCGTCAGTTTGTCTTTCTTCCAATATCCGTAAGGTTTCTCATCTTTCCAGTATCCATCAGGTTTGTCTTCTTCCAGTATCCGTCGTTCTTCCAATAGCCGTAGGGTTTGCCGTCTTTCCAGTATCCATCCGGTTTATCCTTTTTCCAGTATTCATCCGACTTGTCGTCTTTCCAGTATCTGTCTGGTTTGTCCTTCTTCCAGACGTCTCCAGATTTTCCCAGCCATGGCACTCTGAACATGAAAGAGAAGAACTAGACAGAGTTGGAGTATTAATGGTTTGCTGCACTGAAGGCAAGGAGCCTGGGAAGACCTAGGCCCCATAGAGATTGTGTGTTCCTCTGCTGTAACGGCCATCCTCCTCTTCTTTCTGTCAATCCCTGGCTTAACCAACCCCCCTTCTCCACCCCATTCCACCCATTCTGTCTCCATGTCTTTACCCCCTACCTCATTCCGCCCGTTATGCCTCACTGCCTTCCCCCCCTACCCCTTCCACCCGTTCTGTCCTCTCCCTGTCTTTACCCCCACCCCTTCCACCCGTTCTGTCTCCCTGTCTTTACCCCCACCCCTTCCACCCGTTCTGTCTCCCTGTCTTTACCCCCACCCCTTCCACCCGTTCTGTCTCCCTGTCTTTACTCCCTACCCCCATTCCGTCCGTTCTGTCTCCCTGTCTTTACCCCACCCCCCACCCCTTTCCACCCGTTCTGTCTCCCTGTCTTTACCCCCACCCACCCCCCACAGACACATTCCACCCGTTCCACCCGTTCTGTCTCCCTGTCTTTACCCCCCACCCATTCCACCCCGTTCTGTCTCCCTGTCTTTTTACCCCCCCACCCCTTCCACCCGTTCTGTCTCCCTGTCTTTACCCCCACCCATTCCACCCGTTCTGTCTCCCTGTCTTTACCCCCCCCCCCACCCACACACACACACACACATTCCACCCGTTCTGTCTCCCTGTCTTTACCCCCTACCCCATTCCGCCCGTTCCGCCCGTTCTGTACTCCCCCCCCCCCCCCCCCCCCCCCCCCCCCCCCCCCCCCCCCCCCCCCCCCCCCATTCCATCCGTTTCTGTTTCCCTGTCTTTATCTTCCCCCCCCCCCTCCACCCGTTCTGTCTCCCTGTCTTTATCTCCCCCACCCCCTCCACCCGTTCTGTCTCCCTGTCTTTACCTCCCCCACCCCCTCCACCCGTTCTGTCTCCCTGTTTTTATCTCCCCCACCCCTTCCACCCGTTCTGTCTCCCTGTCTTTACCCACTACCCATTCCACCCGTTCTGTCTCACTGTCTTTACCCACTACCCATTCCACCCCGTCTGTCTCACTGTCTTTACCCCCACCCCCATTCCACCCGTTCTGTTTCCCTGTCTTTATCTCCCCCACCCCTTCCACCCGTTCTGTCTCCCTGTCTTTACCCACTACCCCATTCCACCCGTTCTGTTTCCCTGTTTTTATATCTCCCCCACCCTTCCCACCCGTTCTGTCTTCCTGTCTTTATCTCCCCCACCCCCTCCACCCGTTCTGTCTCCCTGTCTTACCTCCCCACCCCCTCCACCCGTTCTGTCTCCCTGTTTTTATCTCCCCCACCCCTTCCACCCGTTCTGTCTCCCTGTCTTTACCCACTACCCATTCCACCCGTTCTGTCTCCCTGTCTTTACCCCCTACACCATTCCACCCGTTCTGTCTCCCTGTCTTTACCCCCTACACCATTCCACCCGTTCTGTCTCCCTGTCTTTACCCCACTACCCATTCCACCCGTTCTGTCTCCCTGTCTTTATCTCCCCCCCACCCCTTCCACCCGTTCTGTCTCCTTGTCTCTTTACCCCCTGCCCTATTTCACCCGTTCTGTCTCCCTGTCTTTACCCCCTACCCCATTTCACCCGTTCTGTCTCCCTGTCTTTACCCCCTACACCATTCCACCCGTTCTGTCTCCCTGTCTTTACCCCCCCCCCCCTTCCACCCGTTCTGTCTCCCTGTCTTTAGCCCCCACCCCCCCTTCCACCCGTTCTGTCTCCCTGTCTTTACCCCCCCCCCCCCCCCCCCCCCATTCCACCCGTTCTGTCTGTCTCCCTGTCTTTACCCCCCCCCCATTCCACCCGTTCTTTCTCCCCTGTCTTTACCCCCCCCCCCCTTCCACCCGTTCTTTCTCCCTGTCTTTCTTTAGCCCCCACCCCCTTCCACCCGTTCTGTCTCCCTGTCTTTACCCCCCACCCCTTCCACCCGTTCTGTCTCCCTGTCGTTACCCCCCCACCTCACCCCAACCCCTCCACCCGTTCTGTCTCCCTGTCTTTACTTCCCCCACCCTTTCCACCCGTTCTGTCTCCCTGTCTTTACCCCTGGCCCCTTCCACCCGTTCTGTCTCCCTGTCCCTTATCCCCTGACCCCTTCCACCCGTTGTGTCTCCCTTTCCTTATGCCCCTGGCCCCTTCCACCCGTTCTGTCTCCCTGTCCTTATCCCCCCTGGCCCCTTCCACCCGTTCTGTCTCCCTGTCCTTCTCTTCCCTGACCCCTTCCACCCGTTCTGTCTCCTGTCCTTATCCCCCTGGCCCCTTCCACCCGTTCTGTCTCCCTGTCCTTATCCCCCTGGCCCCTTCCACCCGTTCTGTCTCCCTGTCCTTCTCTTCCCTGACCCCTTCCACCCGTCCTGTCTCCCTGTCCTCCTCCCTGACCCCTTCCCACCCGTTCTGTCTCCCTGTCCTTCTCTTCCCTGACCCCTTCCACCCGTTCTGTCTGCCTGTCCTTCTCCCTGACCCCTTCCACCCGTTCTGTCTCCCTGTCCTCCTCCCTGACCCCCCTTCCACCCGTTCTGTCTCCCTGTCCTTCTCCCTGACCCCTTCCACCCGTTCTGTCTCCCTGTCCTTCTCCCTGACCCCTTCCACCCGTTCTGTCTCCCTGTCCTGTCCTTCTCTTCCCTGACCCCTTCCACCCGTTCTGTCTCCCTGTCCTTCTCTTTCCCTGACCCCTTGCACCCGTTCTGTCTCCCTGTCCTCCTCCCTGACCCCTTCCACCCGTTCTGTCTGCCTGTCCTCCTCCCTGACACCTTCCACCCGTTCTGTCTCCCTGTCCTCCTCCCTGACCCCTTCCACCCGTTCTGTCTGCCTGTCCTTCTCCCTGACCCCTTCCACCCGTTCTGTCTCCCTGTCCTCCTCCCTGACCCCCCTTCCACCCGTTCTGTCTGCCTGTCCTCCTCCCTGACCCCTTGCACCCGTTCTGTCTCCCTGTCCTCCTCCCTGACCCCTTCCACCCGTTCTGTCTCCCTGTCCTTCTCTTCCCTGACCCCTTCCACCCGTTCTGTCTCCCTGTCCTTCTCCCTGACCCCTTCCACCCGTTCTGTCTCCCTGTCCTCCTCCCTGACCCCCTTCCACCCGTTCTGTCTGCCTGTTCTTCTCCCTGACCCCCTCCACCCGTTCTGTCTCCCTGTCCTCCTCCCTGACCCCTTCACCCGTTCTGTCTCCCTGTCCTTCTCCCTGACCCCTTCCACTCGTTCTGTCTCCCTGTCCTCCTCCCTGACCCCTTCCACCCGTTCTGTCTCCCTGTCCTTCTCCCTGACCCCTTCCACCCGTTCTGTCTCCCTGTCCTTCTCTTCCATGACCCCTTCCACCCGTTCTGTCTCCCTGTCCTTCTCCCTGACCCCTTCCACCCGTTCTGTCTCCCTGTCCTTCTCCTGACCCCTTCCACCCGTTCTGTCTCTCCTGTCCTTCTCTTCCATGACCCCTTCCACCCGTTCTGTCTCCCTGTCCTTCTCTTCCCTGACCCCTTCCACCCGTTCTGTCTCCCTGTCCTCCTCCCTGACCCCTTCCACTCGTTCTGTCTGCCTGTCCTCCTCCCTGACCCCTTCCACCCGTTCTGTCTGCCTGTCTTTGTCCCTCCACCCCTGGCCCCATTCCAACCGTTGTGTGTTCCTCTCTTTACCCCATACCCCATTCCACTCGTTGTCACTGGCTATTCAATGCTGTATATTGACTGCATGGCAGAGCAGGATGGAAGCACCATCCTGGTATTGTCACTGGCTATTCAATGCTACATATTAACTGCATGGTAGAGCAGGATGGAAGAACCATCCTGATATTAATGACCCACAGAAACATGAAGTCAACCTGATATTGATGACCACAGATACATATGGTCATCTTGATAATAATGACCCACAGAAACATGGTGTCGTCCTGATAAAATGATGACTCACTGAGACATGATGTCATTCCGATGATGATGACCCACAGAAACATGAAGTCATCCTGATAATGACCACAGAAACATGACGTCATCATGATGATAATGACCCACAGAAACACGGCGTCATCCAGATAATGATGACCGCAGAAACATGACGTCGTCATGATAATAATGACACACAGAAACATGACATCTCTGCACACTCGGCTCCTGAATGGATTGTGGAAACACCTTGACCTTGACCGTACAGTTCGATTGGGTCATTCAAGATCTCCACTCTTTACTGTCCAGATTATCAATCTTTCAGTTCACACTTGTTACTTGGTTCCAGCCAGTTTTGGGTCTGAGACCTTTATTTCAAAAATCATCTTATGATTCTATCCATTGTATTTGAGATTACACTTTTCACATTTTCAAAGTATGATCGTTGATATGAACGTAATGGTGAAAAATCGAAACATTTTTCTCTATGTATAATGCATTTATTTAATAACTAAAATGTTTTCCATTACACAACAGGAGGGAGGCTGAGTGTGATTCTATGGTGATTTAGATTTTTTCATCATTCAGACGTGTGGATGGATACGTGCGAACATGAGTTGTGATTCCACAACTGGATGAAAACTGCACATAGAGATAGTCAGTCCTATCTAGGTCGTGAGTGTCATCTGGACCCGGCCTATGTGTGCAGATGACAGAACACGCTCCTGAAAGAAATTATCCAACACTGCATCGCAGCATTGAACACGCTCCTGAAAGTAATTACCCAATGCATTTTCAGTATTGAACGAAACGCTTCATTCAACTCATGTAGTTCATAGCCCATTCAACTCATGTAGTTCATAGCCCATTCAACTCATGTAGTTCATAGCCCATTCAACTCATGTAGTTCATACTCCATTCAACTCATGTAAGTTCATAGCCCATTCAACTCATGTAGTTCATGGCCCATTCAACTCATGTAATTCATAGCCCATTCAGTTCATGTAGTTCATAGCCCATTCCACTACATATGCCGAATGAGGACCAGCGCCGGATAACGCTAGGGTTGTGTGTAAACAAATATAGAATAACGATTTACACAACACCTGAAACATCGAAGATATCACCACGGGTCAAAACAAATGTAAAACATTTTCACTAAAAAAAAACCAAGAAGAGAGAGGAGAGAGAGAGAGAGAGAGAGAGAGAGAGAGAGAGAGAGAGAGAGAGAGAAGGACGTAAGTCCTGCAAGCCAGTAAGGCAGCAAGCTTAGTAACCTTATCACACAACGAGTCAGCCAGTCAGTCTCAAAAACACGACAGACAGACAGACAGACAGGATAGACATGACCAGCCCGTGGTATGACCACACCAACCAGCCATACCACCAAAGAGCCAAGCAACCACCAGCCAGATAGCCAGCACAGCCAGCCGGCCAGATTGACTGCATACCAACCAGGAGCCAAAAAAGAAGCAAGCCAGACAGCCAGCCGTTGTCCCAGCCACCCAGCATTGACTGAGGGCACCACCAGCCAGCCGTTGCCAGACAAAGCCAATACACTTTAAAGAGCCAACCACACAGCCAGCCAATCCAGACAAACACCCAGCCAGCCAAGAACTGATCCCACACACCAAACAGGACCATTTAAAAATCCTGCAAACAGCCGTTGTGTCAACAAACCCAGCCAAACAGCACTGCTAGGGCACCACCAGCCAGCCTCAGACAAAGCCAGCAGTGTGCCAGACAAACACCCAGCAACCACAGGGCACCACACAGACAGCCGTGCAGACAGACAGACAAAGACACCCAGCCAAACAGACACACCACCATAGCACGGACAGCCAGTGCCAGACAAACAGCCCAGACACACTGCCGGGCAGACAGGGACAGCCAAGCCGTTGTGCCAGACAGCAACAGCCACACTGAGGGTACCACACAGCAGCCGTTGTGCCATGCCAGAGAAACAGCAGCACAGCTGCAGACAGGGACACACACAACCGTTGTGCAGACACAGACCCAGGACACAGACACGGACACCACACAGACACGGACAGCCATGCAGAGACACGGACAGCCGTGCACACACGGACAGCCACATAGCCAGCCACGGCCAGAGAAAACAGCAGCACACTGACACGGACTACACAGACACGGACAGCCGTGCAGACACGGACAGCCATGCACACTGAGGGCACCACACGGACCAGCCGTGACACAGACAAGCAGACACGCACACAGACACACGTACAGCATAGCCAGACACGTTGACAGCCATGCAGACACGGACAGCAGTATAGACACGGACAGCACATAGCCAGCCACGTGCCAGACAAAAACCCAGACAGACATGACACGGACACCACACAGCCACGCAGCCATGCAGACACACACACAGCCACAGCCAGACACCACAGCCTAGCCACGGACAGTGCCAGACAGACACCCAGCACACAGACAGCCAACCACACAGACAGCCGTTGTGCCAGACACAAACAACCAGCACACTGACAGCCATCACACAGCCAGCCGTTGTGCCAGACAACAGCCATGCCACTGAGACACCACACAGCCAGCAGTTTGGACACAGACAAGCAACAAGACACTGAGGACATCACACAGCCAACACGTTGTGCCAGCCACAAGCCAAAACACTGAGGGCACCACACAGCCAAGCCAATCCAACTGATCGCTGGTGTCCTAGCACCAGACAGCCACCCCACACATCCATGCAGACACGCACAAATCTCCCGCCAAACAGCCATTCACACCACCCAGCCAAACAGCCAGCCAGAGCTTGCCAGACAGACACATTTAAGCCAAAGCAGACAGACAGGCACAGAGACCAGCAAAGACACAGACAGTCCAGAGCAGACACGACACAGACAGCCATGCAGACACGGACAGCCATGCAGACACGGACAGCCATGCAGACACAGACAGCCATAAGACAAAGACACGGACAGCCATGCAGACAGGGACAGCCATGCAGACACGGACAGCCATGCAGACACGGACAGCCATAAGACAGGCAAAGACACAAACGACAGCCATGCAGACACGGACAGCCATGCAGACATGCACAGCCATGCAGACAGACAGGCAAAGACACAGACAGCCAAGCAGACATACAGGCGGCCCACATAAAGTCCATCCCCACCTTGTTCAAGATCTCCAGGGATCGGGAGGAAGGGAGGCCGAGGCAACGCCCGTGGAGACAGCGACCAGAACGGCCAGCACCACACAGCACAGCTGCCCAGCACGGAGACATCAACGCAGACATCATCATCATCACCATCATCATCATCGTCGTCGTCGTCGTCGTGGTGGTGGTGGTCGTGGTCGTCGTCGTCGTCATCATCATCATCATCATCATCATCATCATCATCATCATCACCCATCACCCTACGCTTCAAGAGGAACCTTAATCATCATGACATAATTTGCATCAAATCTTTTTGAAGCTCTAACAGCAGCAGCGGCTGCAGCTGCATAGCAACAACGATAACAAGAACAATACGAAAAACAACAACAACAGCAAACAGAACATGAAATCCAACGGTGGTGAAGAATTGTGACAATGGGGAATCGACCCCTGTCCTCACGGTAGACATCAAATGTGTTATCCACTGTCCCACACACCGTCCTTTATGTTGACAATGCCTTTCTGCTGACATTGTTAAACAAGGCAAAACTGGTAAAATCCAGCTTTTCTGTTGAGTGTGTAAAACAGCACAGAACTGGTCAGATCCAGGACTTCCGTAGACAGCGTAAAACAACATAGAAATGGTAAGATCCAGGCCGCCATTCTGTTGACAGTGTAAATCATGATAAAATGACAAGATCCAGGCCTTTATGATGACAGTGTAAAACAACATAGAAATGGTAAGATCCAGGCCTTTCTGTGTGACAGTGTAAATCATGATAAAATGACAAGATCCAGGCCTTTATAACGACTGTGTAAAACAACATAGAAATGGTAAGATCCAGGCCTTTCTGATGACAGTGTAAAACAACATAGAAATGGAAAGATCCCTGGCCCCTCTGTTGATAGTGTAAAACAACAAAGAACTGGTAAGATCCTGGCCCCTCTGTTGATGAGTGTAAAACAACATAGAAATGGAAAGATCCAGGCCCCTCTGTTGACAGTGTAAAACAACATAGAAATGGGAAAGATCCAGGCCCCTCTGTTGACAGTGTAAAACAACACAGAAATGGGAAGATCCAGGCCCCTCTGATGACAGTGTAAAACAACACAGAAATGGAAAGATCCAGACCCCTCTGTTGATAGTGTAAAACAACATAGAAATGGGAAGATCCAGGCCCCCTCTGTTGACAGTGTAAAACAACACAGAAATAGGAAAGATCCAGGCCCCTCTGTTGATAGTGTAAAAAACAACACAGAAATGGGAAAACTCCAGACCCCTCTGTTGATAGTGTAAAACAACACAGAAATGGGAAAACTCAGACCCCTCTGTTGATAGTGTAAAACAACACAGAAATGGGAAGATCCAGGCCCCTCTGTTGATAGTGTAAAACACAACACAGAAATGATAAGATTCAGACCCCTCTGTTGATAGTGCAAAACAACACAGAAATGGGAAAACTCCAGGCCCCTCTGTTGATAGTGTAAAACAACACAGAAATGGAAAGATCCAGGCCCATTTGTTGATAGTGTAAAACAACACAGAAATGATAAGATCCAGACCCCTCTGCTGACAGTGTAAAACAACGCAGAAATGCTCACATACTAGCCTTTCTGTTTGACAGTGTAAAAAACTAAGATAGAAATGAAAAGATTAGAAAATGGACAGACCCAGCGTGTGTATTGAGTAATTCTTTTGCTATGGCCATGGGGAGCTTCAGCACCTGATTGGTTTTGTTTCCTGTGGCACCCAAGTAGCGTTGCACCCAGGCCGCTCATTCCGGCTCATCTTCTGCAACCACACCCTGGCAAATCCCGCCACAGCTCCAGCACCGGCAAAACAACAGGGAGAAAGTCAAAGTCATGTCGTCATGAGACCCAACAACCCGCGGTAGTAGAAGGAGTAGTTGTAAGCAGCAGCAGCAGCAGCAGCAGCAGCAGCAGCAGCAAGCAGCAGCAGCAGCAGTAGTAGTAACAACAGTTGTAGCTGTACAATAGTAGCAGTGACAGCAGCATTAGACATAACAACGTTACTGATGGTGCTGACAATGACAATGATCGGAAAATAGCAGGACAAAGAGGAGGGAGAGAGGGGGTCATGCGGGGGACGGAGAAAGGATTTGAATGAGAACGCAAAAAGGAAAGGAAAGATAGAAGAACGAAAGCAAAAAGGAAATCCCGAAAGATAGAAGAACAGGGAGAGGAAAAAGAAAGAAAGGAAAAAAAAAATTAAAAAAATGATGAGAACGCAAAAAGGAAAGGAAAAGAGAAGAACGAAAGCAAAAAGGAAAGGAAAGATAGAAGAACGAAAGCAAAAGACAAAGGAAAGATAGAAGAACGAAAAGAGGAAGCAAAAAGGAAAGGAAATAGAAGAAAAGGAAAGCAAAAAGGAAAGGAAAGATAGAAGAACGAAAGCAAAAAGGAAAGGAAAGATAGAGGAACGAAAGCAAAAAAAAGGAAAGGAAAGATAGAAGAACGAAAGAAAAAGGAAAGGAAAGATAGAAGAACGAAAGCAAAAAGGAAAGGAAAGATAGAAGAACGAAAGCAAAAAGGAAAGGAAAGCTAGAGGAACGAAAGCAAAAGGAAAGGAAAGCTAGAAGAACGAAAGTAAAAAGGAAAGGAAAGATAGAAGAACGAGAAGAAGGAAAAAAGACGAAGAAAGGAAAAAAAAAAAAAAAAAAAAACTTGGTCCAGGATAAAAGACTGGAGGGGGAGGGGAGAAACAGAGCTCAGTACTGACCATGATGATGACGTGGGGGTCAGCGAGATGCACGTGCAATGGCTTCACTGCACAGGACAAAAGTCTGCTGGTCAACGCAAACCGATGGCAGAGGAGTGCGGTTACGCCAAGATGTCGGCAGGCCGCTGGACGAACAGTGAGAAGGGATCAAACCGCTTTTATACATATTGCCTGGCACTCCATTTGTCCTTTTTTGTTTTTTTTTTTTTTTTTTTTTCAGCTTCAAGATGACCTGAGCTTTCAAAAACAGCCGTTAAAACCAGTCTTCAGACATGCAGGCACTGAGAGTTTCGTTTACTTAAAAAAAAAAAAATGAACACAATATTTTTATTCCTCGACACTTCAGAGTGACTAACATGTGATTTCAACACCAAAAAACAGTAGACTCTCCAGTGGAGTTATGACTTTATTTGTGTTTTTAAGACAGTCACGAAGCAGCAACAGCGGTGGCCATCTGCATGGAGGGATTATACAGTGGTGGGTGCTGCCGCTGCAAAAAATGGGTGTGGAGGGAAGTGAGGAGAGGGAGTGCAATGGAGGGAAGGGAGTGGAGGTGGCATGTGTACTGGCAGCACTGGCAGCTGCAGCAGTTCGATGAATCAGCACTCCCGCCCCGGGTCAGGCGGGGAGACAGGCTACGCCCCATGCAGGGCAGGAACAAGCGGACAACGCAGCGGGAGATGGCCGTTATCGCTTTTGTGGATGTCTTGGGGTGCGCCTCCGGTCGTTAACTCAACGAGTGTGTGTGTGTGTGTGTGTGTGTGTGTGTGTGCGTGCGTGCGTGCGTGCGTGCGTGCGTGCGTACATGCGTGCGCGCGCGCGCGCGCGTGTGTGTGTGTGTGTGTGTGTGTGTGTGTGTGTGTGTGTGGAGAGAGAGAGAGAGAGAGAGAGAGAGAGAGAGAGAGTTTTCAGACACTTTAATATTTTATTGTGTTCACCATGTCTTTTGACAAGGGGGGGGGGGGGGGGGGGGGGGGGGGGAGGTACAGAACAATAACATTTCCCTCTTCCTTTCCTGCAAACAAATACTACGCATTCATTCCTAGTGTGTATCAAATCAAAGGTTAACAAAAACAAATAACTTGTGTCCTCACGCACAGGAGTAATGCAGTAAGGTTAAAAAAAAAAAAAAAAGCAAAGCAACACAACAAACAACAACAACAACAACAACAGCAACAACAACAACAACACCGAACTTAAGACTAACTGGACATCCACTCGATCAAATGATGACATTATATCTTACTGATCTCTTCCACATGCGATGAGTGATAATATCAATTCAGGCATCTCTCTTATAATGCACTGTCTTAAATTTCACTATCCTTCATCTGTCTAATTTTCAATGCTTCTGCGATGAATTTGGCAACTGATTTAATTAAAAGTTCATCATCATCTGATGACAACACAACAGCGACATTTTGTCTTTTTGCTGTATGTATCTGGAAAAAATGAACAATTTGTCCGCACTTCATTATAAGCAGTACAGCGGAACAGAAAGTGTTCTTCGTCATCAATAATGTTCTACATGCAGGACAAGGAGATTTTGTGGATGTTTCACATTCAAACCATTGCGTGTTTTACGTCGTGTGTGTGTGTGTGTGTGTGTGTGTGTGTGTGTGTGTGTGTGTGTGTGTGTGTGTGTGTGCGTGTGCGTGTGTAGCGCGCGTGCGCGTGCAGGCGTGTGTGCTCGTGTTCGGCCCCATCTTCAGCAAGTTATCTAGGGCTGTCTATGGAGTGAATATGTGACAAACTGACCAAATACACTGGGTGAAATCGGTCGCAAACGAATGAAGTCATTGTGAGGTGGATCGGCTCACATCTGTGCTATCCCATCAGTTCAGCTGAACTTAATGATGGGTAATGGCGGCACTAAGAAAACTATCACAACGTCATTAGCTTAAATTTCCTCTCAACCACCTTGCCATTCTAAAGGGGTTTAACAGAAAGTAAATCAAGTGTAGATTAATAACTGAAAAACGAGGGAATAGAAGGAGTGTAGAACAATACAACAATACTTTAAAGACAGTGTTCAAAGTATTGTAGAATGATACAACAATTGTAGAATAATTCAACAATGTTGGACGATTGGATGAAATAAAAAGTATTCGAAGGAGGTAAGTGTAGTGTAGAAGAATACGGCAATAAAACAGAAGAAGTGTTTAAAGGGAGGGAAATGTAACATAGAATGATACAATATATTCCTGGAGAAAAAAAAAATCCAAAGAGAAGTTAATGTAGTACAGAATGATACGACAATGTTCCAAGAAGAAAGGTTCAAGGAGGGGTAAATGTGGCGTATGATTATACTACCGTGTTTCAGAGAAAAGGTGTATAAAGGGAGGTAATATAATAATAATAATAATAATAATAATAATAATAATAATAATAATAATAATAATAATAATTGTTATTATTATTATTATCATTATTATCATTATGTTGTTGTTATTATTATTATTATTATTATTATTATTATTATTATTATTATTATTATTATTATTATTATTATTATAAGAATGATTAATAATAGATTAATAATAATAATAATAATAATAATAATAATAATAATAATAATAATAATACTAATAATAATAATATGATGATGATGATGATGATGATGATGATGATGATGATGATGATGATGCAGTGCTGCTCTCTCCTCACTCCTTCCCCCCAAAAAAAAAATGCTTAAAGGGAGGTAATCTCTTGTAAAATTACAGCTGTACGGCTGCTGTTCCCATTATCACAGTTGTACGGCTGCTGTTCCCATTATCACATTTGTACTGCTGCTGTTCCCATTATTACAGTTGTACTGCTGTTGTTCCCATTATTCCAGATACAGATGTACGGCTGCTGTTCCCATTATCACAGTTGTACTGCTGTTGTTCCCATTATTACAGTTGTACTGCTGCTGTTCCCATTATTACAGATACAGATGTACGGCTGCTGTTCCCATTATCACAGTTGTACTGCTGTTCCCATTATTACAGTTGTACTGCTGCTGTTCCCATTATTACAGATACAGTTGTACTGCTGCTGTTCCCATTATTACAGTCGTATTGCTGCTGTTCCCATTATTACAGATACAGATGTACGGCTGTTGTTCCCATTATTACAGTTGTACTGCAGCTGTTCCCATTATTACAGATACAGATGTACGGCTGCTGTTCCCATTATCACAGTTGTACTGCTGCTGTTCCCATTATCACAGTTGTACTGCTGCTGTTCCCATTATTACAGTTGTACTGCTGCTGTTCCCATTATTACAGATACAGATGTACGGCTGTTGTTCCCATTATTACAGTCGTACTGCTGCTGTTCCCATTATTACAGATACAGATGTACGGCTGTGTTCCCATTATTACAGTTGTACTGCAGCTGTTCCCATTATTACAGATACAGATGTACGGCTGCTGTTCCCATTATCACAGTTGTACTGCTGCTGTTCCCATTATCACAGTTGTACTGCTGCTGTTCCCATTATCACAGTTGTACTGCTGCTGTTCCCATTATCACAGTTGTACTGCTGCTGTTCCCATTATCACAGTTGTACTGCTGCTGTTCCCATTATCACAGTTGTACTGCTGCTGTTCCCATTATCACAGTTGCACTGCTGCTGTTCCCATTATTACAGTTGTACTGCTGCTGTTCCCATTATCACAGTTGTACTGCTGCTGTTCCCATTATTACAGATACAGATGTGCGGCTGCTGTTCCCATTATCACAGTTGTACTGCTGCTATTCCCATTATTACAGTTGTACTGCTGCTGTTCCCATTATTACAGATACAGATGTACGGCTGCTGTTCCCATTATCACAGTTGCACTGCTGCTGTTCCCATTATTACAGTTGTACTGCTGCTGTTCCCATTATCACAGTTGTACTGCTGCTGTTCCCATTATTACAGATACAGATGTGCGGCTGCTGTTCCCATTATCCCAGTTGTACTGCTGCTGTTCCCATTATCCCAGTTGTACTGCTGCTGTTCCCATTATCCCAGTTGTACTGCTGCTGTTGCCACTGCTACTTTCTCTCCATGACGAAAACGACGTTGACGACTACTGCCGCTGCCGCTATCATCACCCCCGCACTGCTGCCTATTACTACCGCTTTTTACCACAGCAACTGACACGATCAGTTCCTTGACGACGGCGACAACAAATGCAACGACGACAACGGCTACCCGCTGCTGCTGTTGTTGCTATTAATTCTCCTCCCCCACCTCCTCCCCCTACCACCACCACCACCGCCACCACCACCACTTCTCTTACTACTACTACTACTACTACTACTACTACTACTACTACTACTACTACTACTACTACTGCTGCTGCTGCTGCTGCTGCTGCTGCTGCTGCTACTACTACTCAGACCCAGTTTCAGAAGTGTGCTAGTATTAAGTCAGTACAGTGGAGAGAAAAAAAGGGCGGGCGGGGACCAGTGGAAAGCAGTCCTGGACGTTTAGTCACCGCCTGTCTGCTTCCTTCCCAAGGACCAGTGGGAAACAGACCAGTAATTCTTCCCCAGTCAGCAACAAACAGGTAGGGTAACTCTCTTGCTCCCATGATAGAATGATTACAGCCCTATAACTCCAAACGAAGTAGGGTGACTCTTGCTCTCATGATAAAATAATTACAGCCCCATAACTCCAAACGAGGTAGGGTAACTCTTGCTCCCATGATAAAATAATTACAGCCCCATAACTCCAAACGAAGTAGGGTAACTCTTGCTCCCATGATAAAATAATTACAGCCCTATAACTCCAAACGAAGTAGGGTGACTCTTGCTCTCATGATAAAATAATTACAGCCCCATAACTCCAAACGAGGTAGGGTAACTCTTGCTTCCATGATAAATATTTATTGATTACAGCCCCGTAACTCCAAACGAAGTAGGGTAACTCTTGCTCCCATGATAAAATCATCACAGCCCCATAACTCAAAACGAATGCTGCTTACGACACCAAAATCGCCCAGCAGAAAAGCACAGAGCACACAAACCGAAAAGGAGACATCCCCGTTATTGACGCAATTTGGTGTCGTAAGCAGTATCTGTTTGGTGTTAAGGGCCTGTACTTATTTCATCATGAGAGCAAGAGTTACCCTTCCTTTTTTGTTAATAAAAACATAAAAAGCCCTCCGTGATCTTTGAAGACGATTCGCCATTGAAATCCATCCCACTGTGGGATCACTGGGAATGAGAAGGCTGACGCTGTGTCCAAGGCAGGCAGCAATATGGAACAGTTCAGCCACCCAGTGACCTACAGAGAGGCCAAAACTATCATCGATGACCAATATCAAAACCAGTGGAAGAAAAGGCTGGGTGTAGCCAGTGGTACCGATCCAGTCCATCAACTCCAGAGATACCAGCAAACAATTCTCTTCAGACTTAGGACTGCTACTGCCGACAGCAGAGTCACCTCAGCTTTGCCTAGTCAACACCTGTCTACTTCCTTTATGGCAAAGCGAGGACCAGTGGGACACGGACCGGTCAATTTTCCCCGGTCAGCGCAGTGACCGCCTGTCTTCTTCCTTCACCGCATAGGGAGGGCAAATGCGAAATGGGCCGATGAAGCTTCCCCTGTTTCTTGACGACAGAAGCTCTTTGTCAGGGTCCGTGTATAAAATCTGTTGGTTCAGACAGTGCAGACCTCATCACAGTCACACCTTTCTCTCTCTCTCTCTCTCTCTCTCTCTCTCTCTCTCTCTCTCTCTCTCTCTCTCTCTCTCTCTTCTTGTAAACATCATTTTTTATTCAGTGCCTGGTGGTCATTGATTCTGTGACAATCAATGGTAATGGTTTTATGAGATGCCATTGTTTTGTTTTGTGTTTTGCTTTTGTCCAACACAACTTTAAAACGTTGGACCTTGAGTGTGTGAGTGTGCACACGGATGTCTAAAAATTTGACTTGTTGGGTACATTTTGTTCAGAAAGTTTCCTTTATGTGGGTAATAAGTTCACGCCCCTATGTCATAACGGCTGTACAGCTATTGACATTAAAATTCATTGAGTCATTGAGTCTCTCTCTCTCTCTCTCTCTCTCTCTCTCTCTCTCTCTCTCTCTCTCTCTCTCTCTCTCTCTCTCAGGTATGACTCAGTTGTTGGGGGAAATTGTAATCACAGCGAATGACGGAGCTTTTGATAATTATGTACTTATACTGTTTGTTACTAAGTCCTTTTCTTGATTTATATTGGAATACAAATTGTCTTAATTGTCTTATATGATTTCATTTCATTCGTCACTTCTTTTGATCTCATATGTCTTGCCTTCTAACATCTTTGCCGGTGTGACGGACTATTTTTGTCCAGTCCCAAATGTGGGGACGTTTCTGAGAAGGCGCAAGTTTACCTGTTCACCAGTTTACCTGTTTACCTGACAGTTACTCACCAGCGTTTCGTTGTCAGCCAGGTGAGCGAGGATTTCCTTTAGTCTCTGTAGATTTGTCAGCCTGAAAACATCCCCACGGTGCCGAAGAGATACTCCCAGCTAGTTTTGGTGGTAATCAGTTCCCTAGGTGTCGGTGAGGCCCCTGAGTCCGGCAGAAACTGGTTACCATCAGGTGTGGGTATGGCTGTGGGCCACAGCCGTTGTCTCCGTCTTGCTGACGTGGAGAGGCTGACCGCTAGGTCAGTAGTGCACGTCTATAGTAAAGGACCTCAGGATTCTCCGTCATGATGACGTGGAGAGACTGACCGCCAGGTCAGTAGTGTACTTTTATAGTAAAAAAAGGCCTCAGGATTCTCCGTCATGACGGCGTGGAGAGGCTGACCGCCCAGGTCAGTAGTGTACTTTTATAGTAAAGGGCCTCAGGGTTCTCCGTCATGACGGCGTGGAGAGGCTGATGTCCAGGTCGGTAGTCCGACGTGATTTTTCTCTGTGTAGGTGTGCCCTGTGGGAGGCCACTTTGAACTGTGTTCTTGCAGCGGCTCTGCTTGCCGTGTGAATACCCTGGTTGGTGCTATAGACTGTGACTTAGGCTTGGTGCAGCCAAGTGTGTGAACTGTGTCTGTTAGGACACTACGGTGACGGTGCCAGCAAAAATATTTGCTGTGACAGTATATTGTGTCACTGAGAGCGACCGTTAAAGCTCCCGCGGGAAAGGAGGTCGTTGAACTCTCTTACGTACTCATACATAGTTATTTGCTATGGTTGTACCGCCACATGTGTGTGGGAGGGTTGGGTTTATTACATACCTTTGCTGATGGGAGATGTTGATCTGCGCGCTGCCTGGTGGCGTGTATTGATTTAGTGCCTGTTTATTTATGTTAATGATTTATGGCGATGTGTGCTTGCAATGTCCTGATGGTTCAGGCAGCATATAAAAAGAAAAGAAACTTAGTTGGCATGTTGCCTGGCCGTCCATGTTCGTGTGATGTCGGTGTGTGCTGGGAGTACTCAATGCACGCATCCGATGTTTTTTGAAAGTGAGAGTCAGACATTAATACACACGCCACCACACCATCCCTAACAGCCGGGTATACAAGTTTTTGTCTTCCTGTTGTGATATTCACTACTGAGTGGAGACCATCAGGTGATTCTGATATGTTTGATTAAGAGTGAATTCATGTCACTTGGTAAACAGGTTAATATCAAGTCAAATGTTTTTGGTGCGTTTATCCTCAGCAAGCCATTGTTTGATTGTGTTCTGAAATCATGTGGTTAAGTCTCCCCCCCCCCCCGAAGGCCATCAATTTATGTCTATTCTAAAAGTGAAAATGGCATTATGTCTGTCATATGGCGGTCCCCATGCACACAGTCACATGCACGCACAGACAGTCATGTGCCCGGACGCAGCAACACGTCTGACTCCTTTCTTTCAGTATAACAGACTACACTACGAGTTCAATGTCTGCCCTGATGAAAAAGAAATTGCCTTTTTTCTTCCCTCTATTCGCGCCTCACTTCTTGTTTGCGAGGGTGGGGGTAGGGGTGGGGGGTGGGGGTGGGGGTTGATATTTTCTCTTTTCTTTCTTTTAACAATATGTTATCCAGCAAGACGTCACAACATTTTTTTTTTCCTTTTATATAAAGTGTTAACATTGTTCTTGCAGAAATGTATCTAGGTCACACTGACCTCAATTAACCTGCCCATTTTACAAACTTCTTTACAGGTCATACAGACGACCAATTTGCCTCACATGAACAGCAATCCATTCTGAGTTCACAGACCTCTATTCTCTTTAATTTTCCATGAAAAAAAAAACTCTTTCTTTTCTATGACTTCTATTACCAAAATAATGCATTCTTTCTAAAACGACAAGCTTTCAATTACAAAAAGTTGACATCCTTTCCAAGGGGCCAATCCTTCAATTACAAAACGACACGTTCTTTCCGTGAGGACAATCATCTCATCAAATTTCCAATTAGTCCGAAGCAAAATTTCTCTTGACAGCAGACATTCTTTCCCACGGAGAGACTGTGACTCTAGTCTCTACCGACAATCCAAAGACCTGTGTGAAGGATTCTAGGGGCTGCGATGGGCTCGATCAGAGTGACAGCTCCAATGTATTGGGTGTTCACCCTACAAAGGCAAGGCACTGTATTAGTAATCTAAATGAATAATTACTTGGAATATACTTGTGATGGTCGATTCACATAATCCACATCTTACCTATTAGCGGTATGAACGGCGTAGAATATGGAAATGATTTCGATCACGATAAGCAACTTGTATTGAAAACTATCAAGTAGGTTCACAATCCCATACTCATCCGAGGATCACTGATACAACACACACACACACACACACACACACACACACACACATACATATATATATATATATATATATATATATATATATATATATATATATATTATATATATATATATATCTTTGTCAAGTCTTTAATAGGCTGAAGAAGCCTTTGTGGCGAAACCTTGGATATTAGAGTTTGTCCCTGTGGGAAAAGACGTTCAACTTGTTTTAGTATTCATTACACACACACACACACACACACACACACACACACACACACACACACACATATATAGTATAGCGTATATGATATATGTATATATATATATATATATATATATATATATATATATATATACGTTAGCTTACAGATAGTCGAGACTTCAACTCTCTGTCTGTCTGTCATACTTCTTACGTCCTCTTCTTCACCAAGTGCTAATCTCTCTCTCTCAAATCTCTCTCTCTCTCTCTCTCTCTCTTTCTTGAACTGTGAACTCTCTCTCTCTCTCTCTCTCTCTCTCTCTTCTCTCTCCTTGTTAGAAGAATGCTTGTTGGAAGTATCTAGAGAAATTGGGTGGTTACCAATGATAATTTGTGGTGATTAAAGCCTACTTAACCTGAGTGATTGTGACCCCATTGATGACGTAAAAGAAGTATTTGTAGAGAATTATACGAATTTGATATGGATGCGTCTCTAAGTGTGAAAACTTTCCGAGAATCTCCAAGGATACTATGGTAAACCTTTTCGGCCGATATTTGTTAAATGTATGTCAGGAATTTGATCTGTGTGTTCTTAACGTCTGAAAGCATTGAAATGTTCAAGCGACTTTACTTATGTATCTGATAATGGTCCCTAGCGTAATTGATTATGTAATTGCCTCAAAGCTAAGCGTGCGATTGTTGTTTTGCTTTTCTCACTGTCTGATAGTGCTGACTGTTTACCTGTTATTGAGAATGATGCTCACCAAGTTGTTTCTGTTAGTAAGTACAAATGGGGAGAAGAAAGTTCAGCTGCTTTTTATGAACGTATGAACTCTGACCATGTCTCATCATTAGTTAGTGAAGCTGCTGACCTTGTTGATGTTAACATCAATCAAGCCTTGTCCAAGTTTAATGAATGTTTTGTGTATGCTGGTGAATGCATGATGAAAACTATTAGATTTGGCATAGGTATGAGAAAAGTTTGGTTCGACCTTGAAAGTAAACAAAGCAGAAAATTATTACGAACGCAGACAAACAAGTTTCATAGAACTAATAACGATAATGATAAACTTGCCTATGGCCGGAAAAGGAGAGAGTATATGGAATTTGTTAAGACGGTAAAGGAAGCTACATTGCATCGTTACAAAGTAATATAAATGACTCAAAGAAATTCTGGGAAACTGTTCGTTCAGTTAGGCCAAGAACTCATGGTCATTGGTCGATTTCTAGTGATCAGTGGCATAATCACAACACCAGTTCAGATTTTGACGAAACACCATATTTTGACGATATGATAGAACCCGTACATACTGACTGCGTCCTTTTGAATCAACCTATTTCTGCTACCGAAATTGAAGCTGCAATTCGAGCAATAAAGAGTGATAAGGCAGCTGGCCAGATAAGCTTATAGGAGGGTTTTATAAGTATAGTAGACAAGTCATCATGCCTTTCCTTGTTAAATATTTCAATACATTTTTTGATGAGGGTTTGTTTCCGGAAGATTGATCAACCACTATTTAAGAAGGGTGATAGGAATTGTCCAGATAACTACCGTGAAATCCCTTTGTTGAACATTTTTTAGTAAAATGTATAGCTTTGTTCTCAATAGAAGGTTAACCAAATAGATTGAAATGATCAATGTTCTTTGAGAGGAGCTAGCTGGTTTTCGTGACAAGCGATGTACAGCAGATCACATTTTCACTTTACTGGAAATGGTTCAGAAGCAGCTGTTAAGGCACAGGAAGCTCTATGTCGCATTTATAGACTTTAGGAAGGCTTTTGACCTAGTGAGTAGGGGTAAATTGTGAAAGGTTGTTTTCGTAAATGGTCTTAATGGAAAATTCTTGAAAGCATTATAATGTTGTGAAGACTTGTGCTCGAACTAGTGGTGACCTAACTGATACTATTCTATGCCCACGAGGCCTAAAACAAGTGAGGTGTGTTCACCTGTGTTTTTGTTTCACTGTTCATCAATGAACAAACTAAAGATATAAACACTTTTGGTAGACATGGTATTCAGCTTTCTCAGGACCTCATTGAACTTTTGATTTCTGTTATTGCTGCTGATGTTGTTGCGTTATTTTCTGATCCTTTTATTGGTTTGCAAACCCAACTGAATGTCTTGTATAATACTTCAAAACGTTTAAATTTACTTGTGAATCTGGAAAAGTCAAATATTGTTGTATTCAGGAATGGGGTTACCTTGCTTCGAATGAAAATGGGACTTTTGGTGATGCTCAACTTTGCATTGTTAACATGTGTTAGTATCTCGGTGTAATACTGACTACAAGATTATTCTTCCAACCAACTATGTGTGACTTAGCAACAGAGCAAAGAAAGGATTAATTGCTACCAGCAGAATCCTATGGTCAAAAGGTGAACATTCTCCTGGTATTTTCTTTAAGCTATTCGATTGCCAAATACAACCTATCTTAACTTCTGGAGCAGAGATTTGGGCACTGTCATCTAACCAGAACAAATTGAAAGGGTGCACTCAGCTGCTATTAACAGATTTCTTGGTGTAAGTCCAAAAGCTCCTAGGCACTTAGTGTACGGCGAATCTGGAAGATACCCTCTTTATGTTAATACTTAAGCAAAATGTATCAGATTTTGGCTTCGTGTTGCTTGTATAGATAATAACAGACTCCCGAAGAAAGCCTATGATACATTGCTACATCTGCAGAATCAAAATTATATTACTTGGACAACTAATGTTTGCTATGTTCTTTATAGATTCGGTTTTGATTTTTTTTTGTTGGGGGGGGGGGGGGGGGGGGGGGGGGGGGGGGGGGGTGGGGGGGGGGGGATGCAAAGTGTTGGTAACATGAAAGCTCTTATTGCAGAATCTAAGAAAAACGTTTAAGGGGAAAGAAACTGTACCAACCTCCGCAAACTGCTGATGCCTTCATGCTTGCCCCCTGATGTACCCTCAGATTGGTATTGGCGATCGAGGTGAAGATGCACATGAAGATTCAACAGGTTGCCACAAATGTGACAAACGACGGTGTATCATCTGCAAAGAACATCTGCATGAATCACCTAACTTCACCAGCGTCAGGACGGGTCAATCTTTTAACATCAGAGATGTGGTCTGCTGCACTTCAAACATCTGGTGTACTTGATTGACTGTGCAGCGTGTCATGATGTGCAGTATGTTGGGGAGAGACGACAACACCCTGGCGGAGCGCTTTTATACCCACAGGTACGACATCAGGCACAAGAAGGACACTTGGTTGCCAAACACTTCAATGGCCCTGGTCACCAGTTGACCGACCTCCGCTGCACAGTCATCGAACTCATGAAAAAGTCCGGACATCAATAAACGAAGAGAGAGGGAGAGGTTCTGGAGATACAAGCTGAAGACGAACTATCCACAAGGGCTCAATGTGTGGGACTGAACAGAGAGAAACGGAGGATGATGGAGTTGTGCACGAGAGAGAGAGAGAGAGAGAGAGAGAGAGAGAGAGAGAGGAGAGAGATGATGTCACAGATTAGGTCACCAATGGACGTCATTTTTTTCTATTGCGTCACTTGTTGTCATGCGGCCTGAAGAAGAGCAGTAGCTCGAAAGCTTGCTGAAGAAAGACGGTGTTTTGTGTTTTTTATTGAATTTAACGTTTAAGTGATTGTTACATCCAAGACTGGCATTCAGTCATTGAATCGCATGAGTTGTACGATGTTTATCGGTCATATAATCAGTCTCTTGTTCAGAGTCCTTACCTCTGTGTAATTAAACATGTTCACATCTGCAGGTTATTTTCAAGGTTCTGGTAGGAATGTTGCCATTACGATGCCACTTTTTTACGATATACTAATCGCAACAGAAACCATGACATTTTCTGCCCACACTGTAAGGAAGTACAGGAAACTAAGCTTCAATTCTACTGGTTTGTCCTTTGTACGAGAAGTTGCGCCTTGAGATGATTCCAATTAAATATTACAAACACCCTTCTCTCTGTGAAAATGTCCATGTTACCAGCCTGTTCCATTGAGACTGCTATTATGAGTGTTGGTAATTCCATTTATAGAGCAATGGCTGTTTAGGAACGTAGTAATTAATGCTGCAGTTGCTTCATGAACGTCTTCCATGTTAACTTTGAACACCATTCAGCTGAGTTTTCGTTAAAAGTGGCTTGTACCGATCCATTTTGATCTTATTCACTCACTTTGATATGGGCCTGTGACCTGTCAAGTAAAAATATTCTGAGTTCTGAGCTCTCTCTCTCTCTCTCTCTCTCTCTCTCTCTCTCTCTGTCCTCTGAGCTTGTCCGGTGCTTCCGCCAAAGGCAGTCTCTTTTTCCCCAAGAGTACAAATCCCTATTTAAAAAAAAACTGATCATTGAGGATCAAGCACCCTGTAAAGGTGGGTTTTCAATCACCCCAGTTTTAAAGTTTTTCAAAACATATACAATCTCTGCGGAGCAGGTCAACATTTTCAAAGTGCACAAAAAGGGAAATAGTGTTGTTTTCCTGGTCGCATGATAACGTTACTGGATGGAAGGCTACGTCACTGACTACTGTTGGCTTATGGTGATATATATATCCTTATTGTGTGGGAATGTGAATGGCAGGACTTCAAATCTTTCTCATCATTGTCACAGACTACTGGCTGGCTTATGGTGATATCTATTCCTTATTGTGTGGCAATGTGAATGGAGGACTTCAAATCTTTCTCATCATTATCAGAACAATTACTGTAGTGATACTTAAGATGTCCAGCTGTCCAGTTGCGCGACTAGTGTGAACAGATGCTCTGAAGACAAATCATTGAATAAACATGGCAGGTTCTTAATGAATTTGTGCACTGCTCTGTATTTATGTATTCTGAAAGGTACATGTTATGGCGATTGACGTGATTGCTACACGTATGCGTAAGACAGTGGAGGTAGTGTGAATGATTACTTATCAATGTCTTGCGAGCATTTTCCTTTCGCGAGACATTTCTTTTTTTAGCGAGCATATAGGAACAGATTGAGTCAGATCATACGCTTGTCAAATTTAACCATTTAGGTGATCAAGAAAAACTACGTGCCTGACAGAAACAACCATATCAGGAAAAAGATTGGAGAGAGAAGATGTTACTAATTTACACCATAGCAACATTTTGCCACAAGAATTTCAGGGGAAAAAAGTCTCATGCAATAAGTCTCACTGACATCGACATTGTCAAATGCTTTGGATATTTGTCAGACTCGTGCTCTCGCAACGTTGACAACCAACCAGACAAAACAAAAGACTCTTACCCCTTTTAATGAACAGGTCCATGTTGGCAGGTCTCAGGATGCCCATGTGGCACAGCTTCAACGACTACGGGGCATTTCCGGCTGGTCTGCCCCCTACATCAAAGGCTAAGAGCAGAGACCTGGCCTGCCGACACATCGTCGAGGAAAAAGCACCTTGGATCCCTGAAGGGCCTCCGCCACACGTGCGGATTGGCTGCACGTGTTGTTCGGTTTTTTGGGTTGTTTACAGTTCAGGGTGCGTTTGCTGACAACGATTTCATTTGTGCCTGCAGTTGTTTACTATTTCTACTTTAGTATTTAGGGTTGCTAAGTATGGTTTGCATAGTATTAACCATTTTTTTCTGTTGAACATAGGTTGCATCTTTTTGAAATGTTATTGTATGGTGATGCCCTTTTTATGATTTTCCAGATATGTTATAGTTTATTTTTTTTTGTCTTTAAGTCTCCAAATATATTTGCTCAGTTCTGTTTGGTTTTTGTATTTTTCTTTGTTGAATGACTGTTTATGGTTTGCATATCTGGTTTTGAAGTGATTTTCAGTGATCCCTATGTATGTTTCTTTTCATTTTCTGATGTCACAGTGGCTTGGTATACAATGTTGTTATAGAGGCATTTGTTGCTTAAGGGACACTGTTCTTTTTTTAGTACAATTGCAGGATTTCCTTTCTTCACCCTTCTTTGCTGTGTTGCTTTTCATTTTGTTGGATGAATCAATTATATTTTTAAGGTTAGGCATGCATGAGTTGTTATCTGGGTTGTATTGTAGTTTGTAGCTGTAACCACTTTTTTTGCAATGCCTCTTGGTATTCTGCTGCTGCATTGTTGAATACTCTTTCATTATGTGACAGGTTAGATAAACTCTTGTTTATGCCATTGGGTATGGTTTTTAGTATAGATGGTGGGTGGTTGCTATTGCTATTGATGTTTACATAAATGGGAGTGTCATTAGGTTTCTTGTATGGTTTATATATGTCGTTGTTGAGGTCAAGTGTTATGTCTAAGTAGTTCACTACCTTTTTGTTTGCTTCGATGGTGATTTTTAAGTTATGGTTTTGGAAGATTTTGCATAGTTCTTTTTTCTTGTTTTCAATGGTTCTTGGATTGTTGTTTAGCGCGGCGAGGCGAGGCCGTCATCTCTGTACAGTCCAACTTGCTTTCCGAGTTGCTTTTGGATGTTGGATAGCATAAACAGTCCGACTAGTTTACATGTTTTGGCATTGTCATACGATCAAAAAAAAAAAAATTCGTGAAGGCGGGGTGGAAACAACAGCAATAAAAGAAGCCTTCATAACCCTTAAAGACCATAAACCCAATTTCCACAACAACCCAACATGTAGACTAATAAACCCATCTAAATCTGAACTGGGCAAAATAAGTAAGAAAATCTTAGAAAAAGCCATAAAAAACATAAAATCAAACACTGAATACAACCTCTGGAAGAACACATATGAAGTTATCCAATGGTTCAAAAAAAATTAACAAACAGAAGAACACAGTATTCATCACATTCGACATAGTAGACTTCTACCCATCCATAGATGAAGAGCTACTCACTAAAGCTCTGAAATTTGCTAATAAACACACAGACATAACAGGGTCAGAAATGGAAATCATTCTTCACACCAAGAAAACTTTACTCTACAGCAGAAATGAAACATGGATCAAGAAAACGAATAAAAACTCAACATTTGATGTGACCATGGGATCGTATGACGGTGTGCCGAAACATGCGAACTAGTCGGACTGTTTATGCTATCCAACATCCAAAAGCAACTCGGAAAGCAAGTCGACTGTACAGAGACGACGGCCTCGCCGCGCTAAACAACAATCCAAGAACCATTGAAAACAAGAAAAAAGAACTATGCAAAATTTTCCAAAACCATAACTTAAAAATCACCATCGAAGCAAACAAAAGGTAGTGAACTACTTAGACATAACACTTGACCTCAACAACCACATATATAAACCATACAAGAAACCTAATGACACACCCATTTAATATGTAAACATCAAGCAGCACCACCCACCATCTATACTAAAAACCATACCCAATGGCATAAACAAGAGATTATCTAATCTGTCACATAATGAAAGAGTATTCAACAACGCAGCAGCAGAATACCAAGAGGCATTGCAAAAAAGTGGTTACAGCTACAAACTACAATACAACCCAGATAACAACATGAACAAAAACAAAAAAAAGCAGGAAAAGGAAAATCACATGGTACAACCCTCCATATGATGGACGAGTAAAAACAAACGTAGGGAAAGAATTTTTCAAAATTTGACAGCATCCTTCCCAAAAGAACACAAATTGTGTCCAAAATATTCAACAAGAACACCATCAAACTATCATATTCATGCATGCCTAACCTTAAAAATATAATTGATTCATCCAACAAAATGAAAAGCAACACAGCAAAGAAGGGTGAAGAAAGGAAATCCTGCAATTGTGCTAAAAAAAGAACAGTGTCCCTTAAGCAACAAATGCCCTCTATAACAACATTGTATACCAAGCCACTGTGACATCAGAAAATGAAAAAGAAACATACATAGGGATCACTGAAAATCACTTCAAAACCAGATACGCAAACCATAACAGTCATTCAACAAAGAAAAATACAAAAAAAACAAAAAGAACTGAGCAAATATATTTGGAGACTTAAAGACAAAAAAAATAAACTATAACATATCCTGGAAAATCATAAAAAGGGCATCACCATACAATAACATTTCAAAAAGATGCAACCTATGTTCAACAGAAAAATGGTTAATACTATGCAAACCATACTTAGCAACCCTAAATACTAAAGTAGAAATAGTAAACAACTGCAGGCACAAATGGAAATCGTTGTCAGCAAACGCACCCTGAACTGTAAACAACCTCAAAAACCGAACAACACGTGCAGCCAATCCGCACGTGCAAACAGTGACATTAGGCCATATAACACCGGCAGTAGGCGACCCAAACCATCCTGAGGAGAGCCAGCGCTCGAAACAGATCTGTTGATTTTAAAACTTCCTTTTACCATCCTATTTCTAACAATATATATATATATATATATATATATATATATATATATATATATACAATTTAAAACAGGTTAAAACGAAGGATTAAAAACCTACTCTCCTCAGGGTACAAAACTGGGCGCACCACTGGTGTTATATAGTGTGTTGTGTGGGCGCGTGAGCACTGTACGTGTGGCACGTGGCCTGTAGTTTTTTTTTTTCTTTTTGGGGCGCGTTCAGGGGGGACGTGTCAGGGGATGGTGCATTGATAAAGATTTTCATTTATGCCTGCAATTGTTTTATCATTTCTACTTTAGAGTTCAGAGATGCTAGATGGGGTTTACATAATATCAGCCACTTTTCTGTAGTGCATAGATTGCATTTTTTAGAAATGTGTTTGTATGGTGTTGCTCTTTTTATAATTTTCCATGATATGTTATAATCTATTTTCTTATCTTTAAGCTTCCAAATATATACTTACTAAAGCTTAAGATTCGCCAACAAATACACAATATATACACATTCTGAGATGGAAATTATTTTCCACACCAAGAAAACCCTCCTCCATAGCAACAATGAAACTTGGATTAAAAAAAAGCAAAAACTCTACATTCGATGTCACGATGGGATCTTATGATGGAGCTGAAACCTGTGAATTGGTTGGACTCTTCATGTTGTGTCTCATATACAGAAAATACTTGGTAAACAGGTTGGCCTATACAGAGATGATGGGCCTTGCCATGCTAAACAATAAACCCAAAACCATTGAAAACAAGAAGAAAGAACTTTGTAAAATTTTCCAAAGTCATAACCTAAAAATTACAGTAGAAGCTAACAAAAAAAAATAGTTAATTACTTAGACATAACATTAGACCTCAAGGATCATACATACAAACCATACAAAAAACCTAATGACACACCTGTCTACGTAGACATCAAAAGTAACCATCCACCCTCCATTCTAAAAACCATACCTAATGGTATAAACAAAAGACTGTCTAAACTGTCATGCAATGAGAAAGCATTTAACAGTGCAGCAGCCGAATACCAAGAGGCGCTGTATAAAAGTGGTTACAACTACAAATTACAATACAACCCAGATAACAACACGAACAGCAATAAGAAAAACAGGAAAAGAAAGATTATATGGTATAACCCTCCATATGATGGAAGAACAAAAACTAACGTAGGAAAAGAGTTCTTAAGAATCCTTACAACATCATTCCCCAAAAGAACATGTTCTATCTAAAATATTCAATAAAAACACCATCAAGCTATCGTACTCGTGTATGCCTAACCTTAAAAATATAATTGATTCTTCCAATAAAACCAAAAGCAATACAACCAAAGAGGGTGACGAAAGACATCTTGTAATTGCACAAAAAAGGACCAGTGCCCTCTGAATAATAAATGTCTCTACAATAATATCGTGTACCAAGCTACAGTACCAACGGACAGTGATAAAGAACATACATAGGGATCATGGCTAACCGTTTTAAAACCAGATATGCAAACCACAAACAGTCTTTCAAGCAGGAAAAATATAAAAACCAACAGATTAAGCAAATATATTTGGAAGCTTAAAGATAAGAAAATAGATTATAACATATCATGGAAAATTATAAAAAGAGCAACACCATACAACAACATTTCTAAAAAATGCAATCTATGCACTACAGAAAAGTGGCTGATATTATGTAAACCCCATCTAGCATCTCTGAACTCTAAAGTAGAAATGATAAACAATTGCAGGCATAAATGGAAATCTTTATCAATGCACCATCCCCTGACACGTCCCCCCTGAACGCGCCCCAAAAAGATAAAAAAAACTACAGGCCACGTGCCACACGTACAGTGCTCACGCGCCCACACAACACACTATATAACACTGGTGGTGCGCCCAGTTTGTACCCTGAGGAGAGCTTTTAGCTTGAAACAGATCTGTAGGTTTTTAATCCTTCGTTTTAAAAACCCGTTTTAAATTGTTATGTCGCTCCCTGTTTGGTTGAGCACTTTTAACACTCTGAGTGGCCTTTTAATTCTAATTTTATATATATTTGAAGATGAAAATAAATGGGAAAATGTATATCATAAATATGAAAACCCCTTCACTAGCTGCATGAAGAAACTATCGCAATCCCTCTCAAAGACAGATCTATATGTGTCGCGCCTGCTCCGAGGCCTTTCGTCCGCTGGATCGGACTCATCAGGGAGACACGGCTGATTGTGTCTGTACTCTTGGCGTCAGATAGAGACACACCACAGTCCATAATTCTGTGTGTTCCGACCGCCAAGGGTTCGAAAAAGAATGCAACAGCACCCCCAAAGCAGCCAGCGAAAGGTAATAGAATTAAACAAAACGAAAGTTCGGAGAGGAAAAAAGTTGTTGAAAACTAAAAAACATTACGCAAACAGTATAAAATGTAAGGGACAATCTTTGAGCCTATGCTTGAGGATCCATCCAAGGATGCAAGGGAGATCAAAAGATACGTAACAGTCTGAGTGGTCAGCTCTGCCGTTCAATAACCCAAGCATTGTCAGCGGCCAAGAATTGCGCAGAACAACCCTACCTTGGATCTCACAAGAGATGCAATCACCCACTGACCGACCAAACAGTATAATGCCGAACAATTAAGTAGTGGGGGGAAAACAAGTGCAGGTTAAACAATTCTTCCATCATTATAGTAATGATTTGGCAAAGATTAGAATCCCCACCATCTCTCTCTCTCTCTCTCTCTCTATATATATATATATATATATATATATATATATATAGAGAGAGAGAGAGAGAGAGAGAGAGAGAGAGAGAGAGAGAGACAGACAGACAGACAGACAGACAGAGACAAAGGGAGTGAGATATTGTGTGTGTGTGTGTGTGTGTGTGTGTGTGTGTGTGTGTGTGTGTGTGTGTGTGTATCTGTCTGTCTATCTGTCTCTGTGTCTGTCTCTGTCTCTCTGTCTCTCTGTCTCTCTATCTCTCTGTCTCTCTATCTTTCTGTCTTTCTGTTTCTGTCTCTGTATCTGTCTGTCTGTCTGTCTGTCTCTATCTCTCCCACCCCCCCATCTTTCCTTCCTTTTGGGCTTTTTACCTTTTTCATAATAAGTTCTTTGTTTTGTTTCAATGTATTTTATTTTCCAGTGTGCTTTATTTGCCCTTCTCGTGACTGCCCTGCAGAGTGAAATATTTGCAAAACGACAGCGCCACCTTGTGGCCTTCGGCGATCTCAAGGATACCGGCCAACAAGGCTGGACGGGCGTCCCACTGAGAGTTATAGCCCCTGGATAATGGTGGGGATTAACGCCAGAAATAGTGGTCTGTCCGCCGGAGATTGTAGAGAAACAAATAGCCCTTGGCAGCTCCGTGTAGCTCTGCCAGTCCTGGAAACCTCTGCAAACACAGACAGATTTTCAGACACATTTCCTTTCCCATGTACTGCTCTCTTTCTATCAGAGATGGAACAATAATTATAATACAGAAACACACTGTGGACAGACCTACCAAGCTGACCTAAAGCCACGCAGCGAAGCCGAGAAAATTTCAAATCAAAATGCCGTAATACATACCAAAACCAGCAGATGATGAACAAAGCAAACCAATAATAGTTTGGATAATGAGAATTACTTCCTACATGACTATCAGACTCTCACTTGCGCAATATCAAAACGTAGCCAGACGGACAAATGAAAGAGATATACCTCTTTCAAACAATTAAATTTTACACTACTTACAGGTCCCATTTTTTTAAAATTGACAATGGTTTCAAATAATCACGCACATTTGAAAACGAACTTATTAGCCATGTCTCCACAATGACGTTATTCTACACTTTGGCCTCAGAGCCACACACACATCTCTTTCAGCAAACACTATTCCCTGGTCCTCGCCGTCCTACACAGCACTTTTCTGTCCTGGATACGGCCTCGACAAAGCCACGGACAATCTCTGCAGTCTCTGCGACTCCATGTTGAATCACCAAATAACTATTCTGCCTGTACCCCGCTCAGTTTAAGAGAGAGAGAGAGAGAGAGAGAGAGAGAGAGAGAGAGAGAGAGAGAGAGACAGAGACAGAGAGAGACAGAGACAGAGACAGAAGTAATCCTAGTCTATGCGTGGAAAACACGCTTTTCTTTTTTGTTTAAATCAGTACAGAAAGTATCTTCATCTGTAGAAATTTCATCTTCTTTTCTCCTCTTTTCAGTGTTTTTTTCCAGTGCATCTGGAGTTTTCTCATTTTTATCCAAGGCCAGTCGTGGCCTTTGCTTTACAATCAACATTGACACAAACTGTGTCAGCAAACAACAACAACAGCAACAACAACAACTGCAACAACAACAGCAACTCTGGCATGGATGAACTTTCAGCACCTGAAACTGATGAAGCAATACTACACCAAGTCTAGACAAGGTAAGTCATCCAGGCATTAGACAGCTCTCAGAAGACAGAACCTATATCTTCAGTATCCACCGAGACACTTTTGATAAGGGCTATGTCCCACAAGACTGACCACATAGTTACCTGAAATATCTTCCAAGCGCAGGAAAATATCATCATGGGCTAAATTGCTACCGTATACTCACCATGCACAGATCGCAGGAAAGCCCATGGAATGATTCATAGCAAAACACTTGCAAGAGACCTTGGAAGTGAATAAATTCCTCCTCGTCCCAATCGAGGAGGCTACAGATCAGGTAAAAGTACATGGGAAAATGCAGCCGCTTTTCGACTATGAAGGATTCCAAAGAGGGCAGTTGCAATAGACTTGGAAGATGCATACATCCACTTTTCGCCTCTCAGAGAGCTGCTCCTTGACTATGGAATCAGCAGGACACTTATAAGATGGATTGGTGCAGCACTTCAGGAGCGAACTGTCATCATCCTACAATTTGGACACTGCTTGTCTGAATCTCACAAACACTCCATGGGATTATCCCAATCTTCCACTCTCTCTCATGTTTTATGCAATGCTTACACTAAAGGCCCTACAGACCTCATAGAAAAACGAAATTGTTCTAGCGTTGACATTAACAGATGACGGTCTGATCTGCAAAGCATTGACGAATGCTCAAGAAAGAACGAAAGCAGTTCTGCAGCTGTTGAACAACATTGCTCAGTGGCGTCAAGACACTGGGTCGTCCATCAACCTTCAGAAGCCTAGACATTGGTCTGCACTTTGAACAACAAGACATCAGGAAAATTATCCTCACCAGTTTTTTTTTTTTTTCCAGTGGAACACCAACTGAATCAACTGACAACCTACACCATTTGGGTATAGGCTTTGATAAAAATGCTGACCTTTAGAAAGCATGTTGAGAATATTGTTCGTTGATATAAAGAGGGCCTGTGTGCCGTAAAAGCAATGGCAGCGAAAGACTTTTAACAGCACCAGTTTCACCTACCGTATCACGCGACTGAACGTGTGATAGATAGATTATGGATTATGGAAAAGGGTTTCACCACAAGATAGCGTTATACACGCTGACGGTCCTGTCATCAAAGTAAGGCAGGCTAGGAATATACAGTGAAACAAAACGGCCTAACTAACAAGGAAGACAATGGTGCATACAGTTTAACAACTTCAAGTCTAACAAAGGAGGTAAAAACAGCGACACAAGCACTCTTCTGGCTCTCATTCACAGACCAGATTAGAACTCAACAAACCATGAAACTGAATGACACCACGAACCTGCTTCAGGAAGTGGACAGTGGAGTGGGAAGCCCTGCTTGGCATGATGCAATGTGCAGCTTTCCACTGGGGAAACTCGAATGGATGTACTGCATGTGATAAAGGAAATGAGAGCAGACACACTGGTTGGCAAGGCAAAGATAAGAACTGGATTACAGATTGGCCGGTCACTTCAACAAACAAGATCAACGCCACTATACCATAGACCAATTTTCAGAGTTCAACATCAAAGAGGAAGTGGCCGCACATCCAGTCTGAAATGAAGAGTTAAAAATACCACCAACCAAACAAATATTGGAACTATCTCAAGACCAACACTGCGAAGACTCCCAGAGAAAGGTGCAGACTCATGCTGGGCCTTCCCAATGGCAGACGCAAATGACCTAACACACGTCAAGTGAGACAAGACTTTTAATCTCTCAGGATTTCTGATTTTACTGTGAACATACGTGCACCGGTAAGTGCGCATCAACGAAGCCATGCAAGTGTGTATAATGGAGATTTCATAGACGCGCGCGCGCGCGCGTGCATGCGTGCGTGTGTGTGTGTGTGTGCGTGCGTGCGTGCGTGCGTGCGTGTGTGTGTGTGTGGCTACGTCCCAAGAGAGCCACCACCGACATGAAGGAAAGGAGGGAAGCAAAAGGAATTCCTCAGGTACAATCTTAATGATATCTGCTACCTGCAAACTGGAGACCAAGGTAAAGTTTACCCCCCCCCCCCCCCCCCCCCCAAACACACACAAAGACACTGTCGCTCAGGTCATGGGATGAATATGAAAAGATAACTATGACCTATCTTATAACTAACCTACTAACTAACTTCTAATTGACTAACTAGCTAGCTAGCTAACAAACTAACTAACTAACTAACTAACTAACTAACTAACTAACTAACTAACTAAAAAAACAAAGGAAAAGGTTAACAAGTGTATACATTTGGAAATGGAATGGAGAGGAAGTAAAATCTTACTGTCAGAATAGTTTCAATCCTTC
>JADBJO010005358.1:72500-85000 GCA_016801955.1 Conus betulinus | reverse complement strand
AACTTTTTTTTGTGCGCCAAGAAGATGATTCATAGTCGTGAAGAGTTCTTTAGAGGAAGAGGAGGTCACAATTTTGTTTTGAAAGTAGCTGGTTTTGGCAGATGCGATAAGGGTGGATACTCGTGTTTTTGCATCACGGAAGAGTTGCTTGTGAATGGTGAGTTTGGATTTATGCCAGCGGTCCTCAGCTCTGCGACGGGCACGCTTAGCATGGGCAATCTCTGGAGTTAGCCAGGGGGCAGGGGGTGGGGTGGGGGGCGATTGGGTAAAAGACGAGTTGTAGCTGGGGCATAAGTGTCAAGGAGATGGCGGAGAGTAGTGTTAAAGTGTTTCAGCGAGGTTGTGTGACTTTTCGGAAAGGAGACGAGAAGCATCAGATCAAAAAGTAGAGAGATTGATAGATTTGAGATTACGGCAAGTCACGGTGTGCATGGTACGAGCAGGAGGGGAGATGTTGAGAAAGCAGAGAATTGCAGAGTGGTCGGATGGGGGCAGAAAGCAGAGAATTGCAGAGTGGTCGGATGGCAGGGCAGAAAGCAGAGAATTGCAGAGTGGTGGGATGGCAGGGCAGAAAGCAGAGAATTGCAGAGTGGTGGTGGGGTGGCAGGGCAGAAAGCAGAGAACTGCAGAGTGGTGGGATGACAGGGCAGAAAGCAGAGAATTGCAGAGTGGTGGGATGACAGGGCAGAAAGCAGAGAATTGCAGAGTGGTGGGATGGCAGGGCAGAAAGCAGAGAATTGCAGAGTGGTCGGATGGCAGGGCAGAAAACAGAGAATTGCAGAGTGGTCGGATGGCAGGGCAGAAGTTATGCTATGCTAGTTGAAAGAACTAAACAGTTGCGAGAAGCTGGATTGGCGTGATTACGAGAAATGATCCAGTCTACTGTTGGGTTAGTTCAGAAATGTGTTGTGTCATGTTGTGGCTGGATAGAGAGCTGGAGATGTGTTTTGGTGTCATAGGAGTCGGGGTTGTCGTAGTGGACATTCATGTCACCGAGGATAAGGAAGTTTCCTGGTGAGAGGCTGTAGTGGTCGAGTAGTTGATCAACGTCAGACAGAAACATGGATGTGGTGAGCTTGTTGATGGAGCTAGGTGGAGAGTGGTCGAGTAGCTGATCAAAGTCAGACAGAAACATGGATGTGGTGAGCTTGTTGGTGGAGCTAGGTGGAGGTCGATAGACACAAGAGAAGGTGATGGGGTGTGGGGTAGACTGGTAGGATACTTCAAAGTATTCGAAAGAAGGATGGGAGAAAGGGAGAGACAGAGAAAGACAGGAAAGGGTGGAGGGAGTCCTTATAGAGAATGGGAATACCGCTCCTGGAGATGGGCGGGGGAAGGAGGCAAGCAAGTGGCCACTCGGGGTGTGAGACACTTTTCGACTGGTTCATGAGCGACTGAGCTCAGCCATGTTTCAGTGAGAAATGCAATGTCCACTTGCTCATCCAAGATGAAATCAGCTATTACATCAGCTTTGCCGTCTTTACATACAGACTGAGCATTGAACAAACACATTTTCAGTTTGTTAGGTTTACAGACAGAATGAAACATGGGTGATGATGGTTCCTTTCAAACATTTGGATGATTTTGAAGTTTGGGAGACTTGAAGAAACAAATAGGATGAAAACTTAGGCAATGAAGACAAGTCACGGAACTCAGAGTCACATGATGATGATTGAAAGAACAGGAGTGAGTGTCACAGGGTCTGCAAGGAGATGGCGAAGACGGTGATGGTCCGGGCAAAGTGGGGGACTATAGTGGCTGAGGATGAGGAGACAGAGGCGGTTTGCGAAGGTAGCGCTGCTGGGACAGGAGACACAGGCAAATATGGCAGAGATGAAGTAAAAGTCAGTGGGGGCAGGGGGGGGGAGGGATGGGAGCTGTTGAGGAGAGGACGAGGGTGGGGACGAGGATGGCAGAGGGGTGGATGACGTCAATTGCAGTGGTGAAGGTGGTAGAAGAAGCAGGTGTGAGAATACGGTGGGGTGAGAAAAAAATGAAGTGGGGGGGGGGGGGGGGGGGGGGGGGGGGCAGGCAGGAGTTGAGATGCAAGGGCACTCTGACAGAGTGGCAGAGAGTGAGGAGGCTGGACATGTGGTGACAGATTCAACAGCTGCTGAGAAGCCAGGCAGTCCAGAACAGCTAGCATGGCCAGGCTGAGAGAGTGCTGGCAGCAGAGGTGGACTGTTGTCGGGAGGTGGTGTGTCAGGCAGGACAGTGGTAGGTGGAGTTGTGTTGCGTTGGACAGGGGCGGCTGAGGCAGGTTGTGCCAAAGGCCGTGGGAGGCTTCCAGCTCGACAGTGCCGTGCAGAGCGGGGCTTTGGACATAACCCCAACTGACCCATGCCCTGGTAGACCTCTCTGCTGAGGTAGCTCTTGCTGTCATTCAACATCTGCTGTCCAATTTGGCTGAAGGACAAATCCATTGTGGTAGGATAGATGGGGGTAGGGGGTAGACAAGAACTTGGCTGGTTGTCGTACTTTTATGGTCAGCTTTCAACCACTTCAAGTGACTGAGCGGGGAATACACAATGCACAATAGTGTGTGTGTAGTATGAACACAGACAAGGCTAGGTGGTTTGTTAATTTGTTTGTTGTTTTTTGTTTGTCAGTTTTCCAAAACACCTGAAGTTGAAGTATTGAAAGAAAAATACAAGTTCACAGTGGCATCCATGCACGCTGGCAAGACAAACAGCAAATTGACGAGCCGTGTTCACAGTCACAGTCACAACAGCTTACAGAATTTAGGCCAACGCAGTAGCCTACGCCTTGTTCACAAAGATGAGCACTATTTACGCACCTTTTGCAGTGAAGAAATATGGTGAAAAATGGATGAAAATCGCAGAAGCAAAAAACTTTAAAGTATAACTCTGAAAAAGTTATTGAAAAGTTCAAAAAGATATTTACACCACTGTGTCATGCATTGAAAAGGAACAAACTGATACCATTTTTAACACGAAGAGATAACTGGAGATCCAAAACTGTCAAACAAACACCACACACACTTTTGCTGCCTGCTGGAGCGATAATCACTCACTCACTCACTGGTACAGCAGAAGCGATGGCTCTAGTATGACTGGCCCGACAGGTCGCTGGGTTCACACACCTCAAGAGCGGCAGTTCTGGCTCGACAGAAGGGGCGGCTCTGGCACAACCAGCACGTCGGGTCACTGTCGACTCCTACATCGACCTCTCCACACCCCAGCAGGGTGGAGACAGGGGTAGATCTCGGCTACGCCCAAGACTCTCTAGCAGTGGCAGGTCAGGCACTGTCAACTCCCACGTCGACCTCTCCACACCCCCAGCAGGGTGGAGACAGGGGTAGACCCCGGCTACACCCAGACCTTCTAGCAGTAGCAGGTCGGGTCACTGTCGACTCCCAAGTCGACCTCTCCACACCCCAGCAGGGTGCAGACAGGGCCTAGGGGTAGGCTCTGGCTACGCCCAGACCCTCTGGCAGTGGCAGCCAGTTCCTGGTCACACCACCAGACAACGACTTTACCTGGAGGAACTGATAACTACCTTGATTATCTAACCTACTATAACATGGCTATTATTCATCATGGTTACGTAAGCAACAGTTACTTTACATTTCACCAGAACTTGGGGGAAAATACCCACAGCGAAATCTACAAAGTTCAATACAATATCACAATAGAACACTCTCTTTTTGAAATCATGTTTTTACACACATTGGGGGGGGGGGGGGGGGGGGGGATTTTTCCCACATAGACCTTTTCGAAATCATGGTTTACACCTTGGGAAGAAAGGATATCCACATAGACCTGGGGGGGGGGGGATTTCCCACATAGACCTTTTTGAAATCATGCTTTACACATTGGGAGGAAAGGATTTCCACATAGACCTTTTTACGATAACCAAGAATATAATCATTGCATACAAGAAATTAATTTCCTTTCGTCTCTTTCATCAAGATAAAAATGTTTTTTTTTTATCATTTCTCATAATCACAACATCTCAGAGAATGATCTCCGTTCATAACATTATTCATTAATAACAGTACTGCTTTTAAATACATATCAAAGAGTGATTTTCCACACACTCTTGTATATCAACACATAGATATTCATTATTCATATCAAAGGATGGTTTAAATACTTATCAACGGATGAGTGCATATAGTCTCTAATGAATACATGATAGTTTCCATCGCTCACTTCCGGAGCTTACTATTATTTGTATCATTATCATACACATTAGCGAAATAAACACGGTTTTGCATCATAAGGCCATGAACTAGCTAAGCCACCTCCTTTTCCGATCACTCATCAACAACTTTTTTTTTTTCTATTCATACTTTCTAAAACCAATTTCCTCCTATCACCCTATTAAGTCACAAGATATACCAAAAAACAAACATTTTTTTCTAAAAACACCTTAACTGGGTGCAGGGAAAGTTACAGTCGCCTATAGGAGGGGAGAACGATTTCGGTCTGCGATTTCAAATTGCTAATAATGAAATACCTGACTGCCACAGCTGCTAGTCTGGAGTCCCTCTTCGGCCACTGGAAAGCTGCACTGCCGGAAACTGCTGTAGAGACTGCCTGATCGTTTCAGCTCACCTGCTTATACAGAGCGCAGATGAGCTGCAGTCAGATGAACTAACCAACCGGTTTTCTGGTTAACATGTTTGGCCAACATGGTTGTAAATATTTGCGACCAGACAAAAAAACAGTCTGTCACATTCTTGTTTCTTCTTCTTCTTCTTCTTCTTCTTCTTCTTCTTCTTCTTCTTCTTCTCTCGTGTAAATAAACAGCATTCATTTTATTCCAGGAAACTACCTTAAATGACATACAGAAGCGCACACGCGCGCGCGCGCGCGCTCGCACACACACACACACACACACACACACACACACACACACACACACACACACACACACGCGCGCGCGAGAGCGCGCGCGCGCGCGCGCATACATACATATAGACGCACGCACACACATAGACAGACATACAGACAGACAGACACACAAACAGACACACACACAAACACACACGCACACACACACGCGCGCGCGCGCACGCGCACACACACACACACACACACACACACACACACACACACACACACACACACACACGCACACACACACACACACACACGCACGCACGCACGCACGCACGCACGCACGCACAGACACACACACACACACACACACACACACATACACACACACACACGCACACACACATACAGTTTCAGACACAAGCACATGATGTGCATGCACTCACAGTCACAGTCACATACAAGCGCACACAAGTACTCACAATGACATAGGAACGAGCTCGCAAGCGCGTAGAGAGAGAGAGAGAGAGAGAGAGAGAGAGAGAGAGAGAGAGAGAGAGAGAGAGAGAGAGACTTAAACGGGAGAAGGGTATATATGAACATATGTAAAATCCCACGAACTGGTGCATGATTATGTTACGTACATAGCCTACCGTTGTTTCTCAATGCTTCATTACAATACAGAACGAGCCGCATAACAATATTCTCATTTGTTGACTACTTAACATGACAGGTTTATTGAGCAAGTTTATTTCTAAAATGTATAAGGAGATTGTTGTTCTTTAATATGAGTATATGCTAGATCACAATTCAGCAGAAATTTTAATAAAATTTAGAGTAAATCCGCCAGTTAACATCGAAAAAACAAATTACAAGACAAAACAAGGCGCGTTTCGACCTTTTGGGTCTTCTTCAGGCAAAATGCACAACATTCTGGATAATGAAAACGAAGAACGAAGAAAAAGAAGATTCAACGCCCATTTTGAGCCGAATTTGGGAAGATAAATGATTGCTCGTTCCTTTCATTGTCAGAAATGGTGTTTATCTCGCGTGAAGAAGACCTAGGACATCGAAATCTGTCGTGTTTTGTCTTGCGATTATTTTGTTTGTGCATGTTAACTGGCGGATTTACCTTAAATTCCTTTTAAAATTTGTTTCATTTTTCCGCCTGCAGTCAGGTCACTTTGAAGCTGAATCGGTGGAAAATGAAATGTGTCTCCGTTTAGGTAGTGGACAATTGTCGTGACGATTCCCTGACTGTCTGACGGAGTTCACATTGATTCTGAGTCTGCTGCTCATTTCCAATGAGACTGTAAACCGATGTTCATCCTTGATTTGGCTTTTGGTGTGTATTTGCCCATTTTTCCGTCCCGCTCGTCCCCCCCCCCCCCCCCCCTTCCTTCCTTCCCCGCCCTGTCCATTACTCTCAGTGTGGAGGGTGACAGCCGGAGCTTGGATTGGTCTGATTTGTGGAGCTCCCATTCTCTTTTACTTTCATGACATCTTATTTTTCTTATTTTCATTCATTCACCGTCACAACTGCTGTCGATAGCGTGGCTGTACCCCTGGTGTTTTGGCACCCTTGGTGTTTTGTACCCTTGGTGTTTCTGTGTACCCCTGGTGTTTTTGTACCCCTGGTGCTTTTGTACCCCGGTGCTTCTGTACCCCTGGTGTTTTTGTACCCCTGGTATTTCTGTGCCCCTGGTGTTTCTGTACCCCTGGTATTTCTGTGCCCCTGGTGTTTCTGTACCCTTGGTTTTTTTGTACCTCTGGTGTTTCTGTACTCCTGGTGTTTTTGTACCCCTGGTGTTTTTGTACCTCTGGTGTTTCTATACCCCTGGTGTTTTTGTACCCCTGGTGTTTCTGTGCCCCTGGTGTTTTTGTACCCCTGGTGTTTCTGTGCCCCTGGTGTTTTTTTTGTACCCGTGGTGTTTTTGTACCCTGGTGTTTTCTGTACCCCTGGTGTTTTTGTATCCCTGGTGTTTCTGTACACCTAGTATTTTTGTACCCCTGGTGTTTCCGTACCCCTGGTGCTTCTTTGTGGCGGCTAACTGCTTAGTTGGGCGTGACAAGATGTGACTCGGTCGTTAACAACTTTTGAGGGCACAGAACAAACAAATAAATAACAAGCAAGCATGCAAACAAGCAACCATCCAACCAACCAAACCAGCCTACCAACCAACCAAACAGTCAAATAAACAAACAAACAAACAAAGTAAACAAACAAACAAACACGCGAATGGTATACCTGGATGTGTGCCGCACGCGCCATGTGTTTTTAAGTTGTAAACAACACTAAGTTGCTCTAACTTCACGTCGTCGTCGTCGTCATTATTATCATCGTCATCATCGTCATCATTGTCATCATCGTCATCGTCGTTGTTGCCTGCAATTTACATGCTGCCGACGCCTGTTTAAAAGGGAAGTCATCGTATAATTGGAGGGTGAATGATAGTAAAGGCGTGAATGGGTTGTTGACGAGCCCAAGAAAAAAGAATAACATCCACAGCCAGGTTGAAGGGGAAACAAATCATATCATTCCCTTCCTTTGTTGATGACCTGGTTAGTTCTCCCAACCCCCTCCCCCATTCTCTGACATTGGTCTCCTCTCAGAATAAGTGAAATCCTTTCCCTTCCAGAACCAAGGCGGTGTAATTCCCTCACCAGCCAGATTCTGTGTCTGGAATTGTCATCTGGCATTGCTCATCTCCATCACATTCACACCTGCCTTTTTTGACCTTATCTGTTCCATCACATTCACACCTGCCCTTTGTGACCTTTACTATTAGTTAAAAAGGGTCGTTCTCATTGACGAAATGTTTTATCATGTGTAAATCGTCCAGTGTGCGTGTTCCTGTCCTGTGTGTTAGCTGGGTGGAAATTTGTGGGAGGGACGCCCGGCGTACCATCCATAACATTCATTGCGATTTACCATCAACAAACCTGTTAGACATGAACAAAAGTCTTCACAGATTTCCATGGAGTACATTCATGCCATAAGTCCAGGCACACGGAACAACAAAGTGAAAAGTATCATTCATCTCCGATTGCATCTTTGCACAAAAGACAGACCATGGATGTTCTTAGTATTTGCATATCAGTACTCATGCACAGTGATGTGTGTACATCCATGGCATGATGCAGTTGTGTCGCGTATGGTGGTCACACAATGGCATCTGCCCAGGAGCAGTTATGTCCCTGCTGTCTTAATGGGATGCCCTGTGCACTCCTACACTCTATGTGAACAGTACAGGCTTCCAAATGCAGTGCACGTTTTCTCCCAGATGGCTGGTTTGGCAGTTGAAGCCGGTCCGTCTCTGGGTCCCACTGGCACCCCCTAGAAAAGTACTTCTCCGGGTCCCACTGGCAACCTCCTAGAACAGTACTTCTCTGGGTTCCACTGGCACTTCAGCTGTGTCTTTTTCATGTCTGCTCTTTTGGCCGACTCTGAGCAAAGGGCCAGTGACGGTGAGGACAGACTCACTGACCGCAGGGAAAGTTCTGTTGACAGCGATAAAGACTGCAACCCGTGGGTCCTGTTCAGAGGACACTTAGGACGTGTGCCGTAGTTTGGTTGGGCATGGAGTTGTACAGGTTTCAACTGCCAGCCAACAGTAGTGAGAAGGGTTGAGGGATACGTGCAGCAGTTGCTGGATGGTGTCTTTGGCCGGTGGGGCTCTGCAGTCGACAGAAACGGGCTGGCGCACACATGGGAGTGCTCAGTTGTGCCTGGTGGTCACGCGGTTTGCCAGAGACCAGTTCTGTTCATCAGAGTTTTAATGGAATGACCTGTGCGTGCCTGCACCTTAACTGAACACAGTGCAGGCTTCCAAGAGTGGTGCAGGACTGCTCCCAACTCGTTGGATCGGCAGTGGAGAACAGTACTTCTCTGTGTCCCACTGACACCTCCTAGAACAGTACTTCCCTGTGTCCCACTGACACCTCCTAGAACAGTACTTCTCTGTGTCCCACTGACACCTCCTAGAACAGTACTTCCCTGTCCCCCACTGACACCTCCTAGACCAGTGCTTCTCTGTGTCCCACTGACACCTCCTAGAACAGTACTTCTCTGTGTCCCACTGACACCTCCTAGAACAGTACTTCTCTGTGTCCCACTGACACCTCCTAGACCAGTGCTTCTCTGTGTCCCACTGACACCTCCTAGACCAGTGCTTCTCTGTGTCCCACTGACACCTCCTAGACCAGTGCTTCTCTGTGTCCCACTGACACCTCCTAGACCAGTGCTTCTCTGTGTCCCACTGACACCTCCTAGAACAGTACTTCTCTGTGTCCCACTGACACCTAGACCAGTACTTCTCTGTGTCCCACTGACACCTCCTAGACCAGTGCTTCTCTGTGTCCCACTGATACCTCCTAGAACAGTACTTCTCTGTGTCCCACTGACACCTCCTAGAACAGTACTTCTCTGTGTCCCACTGACACCTCCTAGAACAGTACTTCTCTGTGTCCCACTGACACCTAGAACAGTACTTCTCTGTGTCCCACTGACACCTCCTAGAACAGTACTTCTCTGTGTCCCACTGACACCTCCTAGAACAGTACTTCTCTGTGTCCCACTGACACCTCCTAGAACAGTACTTCTCTGTGTCCCACTGACACCTCCTAGAACAGTACTTCTCTGTGTCCCACTGACACCTCCTAGACCAGTGCTTCTCTGTGCCACTGACACCTCCTAGAACAGTGCTTCTCTGTGTCCCACTGACACCTCCTAGACAGTACTTCTCTGTGTCCCACTGACACCTAGAACAGTACTTCTCTGTGTCCCACTGACACCTCCTAGACCAGTACTTCTCTGTGTCCCACTGACACCTCCTAGAACAGTACTTCTCTGTGTCCCACTGACACCTCCTAGAACAGTACTTCTCTGTGTCCCACTGACACCTCCTAGAACAGTACTTCTCTGTGTCCCACTGACACCTCCTAGAACAGTACTTCTCTGTGTCCCACTGACACCTCCTAGAACAGTGCTTCTCTGTGTCCCACTGACACCTCCTAGACCAGTGCTTCTCTGTGTCCCACTGACACTTCTGTGTCCCACTGACACCTAGAACAGTACTTCCCTGTGTCCCACTGACACCTCCTAGACCAGTGCTTCTCTGTGTCCCACTGACACCTCCTAGAACAGTACTTCTCTGTGTCCCACTGACACCTCCTAGAACAGTACTTCTCTGTGTCCCACTGACATCTCCTAAAGCAGTACTTCTCTGTGTCCCACTGACACCTCCTAGAACAGTACTTCTCTGTGTCCCACTGACACCTCCTAGAACAGTACTTCTCTGTGTCCCACTGACACCTCCTAGAACAGTACTTCTCTGTGTCCCACTGACACCTAGAACAGTACTTCTCTGTGTCCCATTGACACCTCCTAGAACAGTACTTCTCTGTGTCCCACTGACACCTCCTAGAACAGTACTTCTCTGTGTCCCACTGACACCTCCTAGAACAGTGCTTCTCTGTGTCCCACTGACACCTCCTAGAACAGTACTTCTCTGTGTCCCACTGACACCTAGAACAGTACTTCTCTGTGTCTCATTGACACCTCCTAGAACAGTACTTCTCTGTGTCCCACTGACACCTAGAACAGTACTTCTCTGTGTCCCACTGACACCTCCTAGACCAGTACTTCTCTGTGTCCCACTGACATCTCCTAGAGCAGTACTTCTCTCTGTCCGACTGGCACCTCCGTGTATATTTTTCTCTTTTCGTCTGTCACATAGACGTCCGTAACTCCGAATTTGAATTTTAGTTACATAATTTCCAACATGCGAATCAATGTGAAGTAAACGATATTTTTCACAACTGCTAGATGTTTTAAGAGAGAGAGAGAGAGAGAGAGAGAGAGAGAGAGAGAGAGAGAGAGAGAGAGAGAGAGAGAGAGGAGTGAGTGAGTGTTGTCGCGCCAGCAGGCAGCAAAAGTGTGTGTGCGCGGTGTCTGTCTGACATTTTTGGATGGCTCCAGTTATCTCTTCATGTTAAAAGTGATATCAGTTTGTTCCTTTTCAATGCATATAATTGTGGTGTAAATATCTTTTTGAACTTTTCAATGACGTGTTCACAACTATACTTTTGAAATTTTTGCTTCTGTGATTTTCACCCATTTTTCACCATATTTCTTCATTGCAAAAGGTCTGTGAATAGTGTTCATCTTTGTGAACAAGGCGTAGGCCACTATGCTGGCCTAAATTCTGTTAGCTGTTGTGTCTGTCTTTGACTTGAACACAGCTCGTCAATTTGCTGCTTGTCTTGCCAGCGTGCATGCACGCCACTGCGAACTTGTTTTTTTTTTTGATACTGCAGCTTCAAGTGTTTTTGATAACAGGCAAACGAAAAGCAACAACAAACAAACCACAGCCTTATCTGTGTTCATACTACATACAATCTACTGTGCATTGTGTATTCCTGCTTAATCACTTCAAGTAGTTGAAACCTGACCATACAAGTACTACATCCAGCCAAATTCTTGTCTGCCCCCCACCCCCCCATCTATCCTGCCACAATGGATCTGTCCTTCTTCAAGCAAATTGGACAGCAGGTGCTGAATGACAGCAAGAGCTACCTCAGCAGAGAGGTCTACCAGCGCATCTGTCCGTTGGGGCTATGTCTGAAGCCCCGCTCTGCACGGCGCTATCGAGCTGGAAGCCTCCACTACCTTTGGAGCAACCTGCCTCCAGCTGCCCCTGTCCAACGCAACACAACTCCACCTACCACTGTCCTGCCTGACACACCACCTCCCGACAACAGTCCACCTCTGCTGCCAGCACTCACTCTCAGCCTGGCCGTGCTAGCTGTTCTGGGCTGCCTGGCTTCTCAGCAGCTGTAGAATCTGTCACATCTCCAGCCATCATCTTTCCTCACCCCCATCGTCTTCCTCGCCTCTGTTTCTATCATCTTCACCACTACAACTGACGTCATCCACCCCTCTGCCATCCTTGCTTCACCCTTGTCCTCTCCTCAACAGCTCCCCCCCCCCCCCTTGCCCCCCACTGACTTTTACTTCATCTCTGCCATCTTTGCCTGTGTCTCCTGTCCCAGCGGCGCTACCTTCACAACCGCCTCTGTCTCCTCATCCTCAGCCACTACCGTCCCCGACTACACCCCGACCATCACCGTCTTTGCCATCTCTGTGCAGCCCCTGTGACACTCACTCCTGTTCTGTTCAATCATCAACATGTGACTCTGTGTTCCGTCACTCCCCTTCACTGCCTCAGTTTTCATTTTTTTTCTCCAAGGAATCATCTTCACCCATGTTTCATTCTGCCTGTAAACCTAACAAAGTGAACTATGTTTGTTCAATGCTAAATCTGTAAATCTGTATGTAAAAACGGCAAAGCTGATGTAATAGCTGATTTCATCTTGGATGAGCAAGTAGACACTGGGCTTCTCACTGAAACATTGCTGAACACAGTCGCTCATGAACCAGTCGAAAAGTGTCTCACCCTGAGTGGCCACTTGCTTGCCTCCTTTCCTCGTCCATCTCCAGGGGGCGGCGGCATTTGCCATTCTCTATAAGAACTCCCTCATCCCTTTGTGTTTTTCTCCCAGTCTCTCCCTTTCTCCCATCCTTCTTTCGAATACGTTGAAGTATCCTACCAATCCACCCCGTACCCCACACCTTCTCCTGTGTCTATCGACCTCCACCTAGCTCCCACCAACAAGCTCACCACATCCATGTTT
>JADBJO010005358.1:57500-67500 GCA_016801955.1 Conus betulinus | reverse complement strand
GAAATACCAGGAATGGGAGAGAAAAGAAGAAAAGAAGAGAGAAGACTGTGTAAAAGAACAAATGGAAATTAGGAGCTAAGAAAATGACCGAGAAGGAAAAAAGAGTCGGAAGAGAGCAAGAAAAAAAAGAAAGGAGGGACGAGGAGGATGAGGGGGATGAATACACAAAAACAACGGGAAAAAGAAGGAAGGAATAATAAGGCATAAAAAAAGAAAAGAAAACAAAGAAAGAAACATAAAAGAAAAAAAAAGTGAAAAAACTCGAAAAAAAAGAAAGAAAAAAAGAAGAAAAAGCAGAAGAGGAAGGACAAACAAGTATTAACAGAAGGAATAAGGAATGGAGGAGGAGGAGGAGGAGGAGGAGGAGGAAGGAGAGAAGGAGAAAATGGTGAGCATTTTCTATGATGATGCAGTTAAACCTTTCCATGGGGGCAGGTGTAAAAACAAAAAAAACAAAACAAAACAAAAAAAAAAGGGCAAGAGAAAAGGAGAGGGGAAGAAGGGGGGAAAAAAACAAATAAAATGCCGAACTTTTAAAACTAAAAGAAAAAAAAAAAGGCTGAAATATTTTGACCAGATGCTATCTTTGGTTTTTTTTGTTTTTTTTTTTCCTATCGCGAGAAATGAAAGCAAAAGGATCTAAGCTCAGAACAAAAGTTGAAACAGTCATCCAGTCCTTTTGGCCGACCAGGTTTTGCTACTGATTATTTTTCAAAACGGAGTGACTGGGGCGGAAAATGAAGCAAAATTTACAAAGAGAAGGGGGTTAGTTACCGCCAAGGACATAGACAAACCGAAACACAAAGCGGTAATTCCCCCCCCCCCCCCCCTCTCTTTCTAAATACTGATTATTTGGACTATGTTTGTGCAACTGCCTGCCTTATTTCTCCCCATGCAGCGACACCACAGATCTGCTCTCTCTCTCTCTCTCTCTCTCTCTCTCTCTCTCTCTCTCTCTCTCTCTCTCTCTCCGTCTCTCCCCTCTCTCTCTCATCACCGTTCCCTCCCCCCCTCTCTGCATCACCATCCCCCCTCCCACGTGTGTGTGTGTGTGTGTGTGTGTGTGTGTGTGTGTGTTTGTGTGTGTGTGTGTGTGTGTGTGCGTGCCTGCCTGCGTGCGTGTGTGTGTGTGTGTGTGTGTGTGTGTGTGTGTGTGTGTGTGTGTGTGTGTGTGCGTGCCTGCCTGCCTGCGCCTGCGTGTGTGTGTGTGTGTGTGTGTGTGTGTGTGTGTGTGTGTGTGTGTGTGTGTGTGTGGCGCGCGCGCGCGCGTGTGTGTGTGATGGAAAAAGTGTGTGTGTGTGTGTGTGTGTGTGTGTGTGTGTGTGTGTACACCAAGACTGCGCGCGCAGTAAAATTTCACGTCAATCGTTACTGCAGTGTGGAAGTCAATGTAAACAAGTGTGTGTGTTTCAGGAAGTGTGTGTGTGTGTGTGTGTGTGTGTGTGTGTGTGTGTGTGTGTGTGTGTGTGTGTGTGTGGAAGGAACAGGGGAGAGGGGGGAAGGAGCCAGATGGAAAAAGGGAGGAAAGGTATCTTGGAAAACAAGAGGGACAAAGTCAAAAACAAGTAATGCAGTAAAAAAATTCAGGAAGTCATGTAAACAAGTAATGCAAAAAAGTTTTCAGGAAGTCAATGTAAACAAGTAATACAATAAAAAGAAAGTGCCCGAAAGTCACCGTAAAACAAGTAATACAATAAACAATGCGTTTAGAAAGTCATTGTAAACAAGTAATGCCATAAACGATGTGTTAGGAAGTCATTGTAAACAAGTAGTACCATACACAATGTGTTAGAAAGTCATTGTAAACACATAATGCCGTAAACAATGTGTTAGAAATTCATTGTAAACAAGTAATGCAGTAGCCAATGTGACAGAAAGTTGATGTAAAACAAATAACGCAGTAAACAACGAAGTGATGTCAACTTGTAGGTTTAAATTTAGTGTATTTCTTTTTCCCCTTTTTCAAACCTTTAATTGCAAAGCACGTTAGTTTCTGCATGCGGATGGTACATGTGATCCAACACTTAGGGTTTCAACCGTGTATGATGTTCTTCCTTTCTGAAATCCATGTTTCTTCTGAAGAAGTGGAAGAAAAAAAACAAACTAACCAAAAAGCGATGTCGATCTGAAATCTGCCAGCGCAGGTGGTGCAGCTAAACTGCAGGTGTGTAGCGGCACAAAACATACACAAAGGGAATTTCACGTGTTGGTGGAACGGAAGAGACGGGTTGGGGGTGAGGGGTGCGCGGGGTGAAGGGGTAGGGAGAAGCCTGCAGCCGCCAAAGAAGCCCTGACTGTCCTGTAGCTGACCTATCCTAGTTCTCAGGGGTGAAGGGGAACACGGAAGAACTTTGACGACACCACCACCACCAACCACCACCACCGCCATTATCAACCAAACAACAGCAACGACAACATCAGCAGCAGCAACATCAAAAACAACACAACAGCTTCAACAACAATGCAGCAGCAGCAGCAGCAGCAGCACAGCACAGCAGCAGCAACAACAACGACAACAGCAGCCGCAGCAACCACGGCAGCAACAACAACAAACAACAACAACAACAACAAACAACACAACAACAACAACAACAAACAACAACACAACAAAAGCACGACAAGGACAAAAAAACAACGACAGCACGCAGCAGCAAGACAACTACAACATAAAAAAAAACACATGGACAGATGCTGCTGCTTTGGAAGCAACTGCTACCCCCCCCCCCCCTCCTCTCTAAAGAAAGGGAATGGGAATGTGAGAGTTGCATGGCGGTCTCACGAAGTGGAGTAGATGTGTGAGTTGTATGGGGTCTCACGAAGTGGAGTAGATGTGTGAGTTGTATGGGAGTCTCACGAAGTAAGTAGAGGTGTGAGTTGTATGGGGGTCTTACGAAGTGGAGTAGATGTGTGACTTGTATGGGAGTCTCACGAAGTGGAGTAGATGTGAGAGTTGTATGGGGGTCTCACGAAGTGGAGTAGATGTGTGAGTTGTATGGGGGACAGACAGGGAGAGTGGTCAGGCAGACAGGGGAGAGGTCAGACAGACAGGAGAGAAGGGTGAGTTGTACAGGACTCACGAGAGGGGTCAGGAGTGAGGTAGAGAGGCGAGACAGACAGGAAGAGGGTGAGACAGACAAGGAGAGAGATGAGAAAGAGAAGACGATGGGGAGAGGGGTCAGACAGACAGGGAGAGGGGCGAAGACAGACAGGAAGAGAGGGGTCAGACAGACAGGAAGACGGAAGATGAGACAGACACGGAGAGGGGTCAGGACAGACAGGGACTAGGGATGAGACAGACAGGGAGAGGGGTTCAGACAGGCAGGGAGAAGAGCGAGAGGACAGGGAGAGTCAGACAGACAGGGAGAGGGGTCAATCAGACAGGGAGAAGGGTCAGACAGACAGGGAGAGGGTGAGACAGACAGGGAGAAGGGGTAAGACAGACAGGGAGAGAGGGGAGACAGACAGGGAGAGAGGGGAGACAGACAGGGAGAGGGTCCAGACAGACAGGGAGAGGGGTCAGACAGACAGAGAGGTAAGACAGACAGGGAGAGAGGTGAGACAGACAGGGAGAGGGGTCAGACAGACAGGGAGAGGACCAGCCGCCGTGGCGAAGTGGTTAGCGTCGCGGACTCCCGGCTGGGAGGTCGTTGGTTCGAATCCCATCAGAGTCATGGGGGTTTTTTCCCCCCGACCGGCTCCTACCCAGAGTTGAGTTTGCTGCGGACTCAGTTGGGAAGACTGGGACCACACAGTCGAGTCTCATCCACTTAATGGATGCGTTTCTGAGAGTGTTGCTCAAATTCCCTGACCAACGCTGCAGGTGCCTATATCTCTCAGGCCTGGTTGACGTCGAGCTATTTTATGAAAAGAAGCGTAGAGTACAGCCCTGTCATGTAGTCTCAGACCGAAATGGAAATCCGTAGCATCATCTTAATCATCCTCATTCTCATCGATCAGCATTAAAAAAAAGTCTCAAATTTTGTGGCCCTTCATGCCCTGCTCTCATGGTGACCTCAATTTCGATGTCGTCTCCACGTCTGTGGCCTTGGTTTGGTTCCGTCGGGGTCACCGTATCGGCGGGTCCATGGGGGCTGTCGTTGACGGACGTGGTGGCGCCCTCCGGAGGGAGAGCTCACTCACGCCGGCTCCGCGACTAAGCAATTATTGTCGTCAGTAGGGGCTTAGTAGGTGGCGTCCTGCGTATGTTAGATCAGAACAGGCGCCACTGAACACCACCGAAGTGACTCAGCAGCAGTACAGTGTCTCTCCTCCGGTGGGTTGCCTCTTGACGACTTGACATTGACTGCTCCCTGTGGATTGCCGGTGCCGGGGCTGCGGCGGGACCGACCGGGCTGTGGCTGTGGACGGGGGTGTCGGAATGAGCGGCGTGGGTGCACTGCCTCTGAGGTGGCGCAGAGGTGGGACAGCACAAAAAGAAACAAAAAAATAAGAAAAAAACAGGGAGAGGGGGTCAGACAGACAGGGACAGAGGTGAGACAGACAGGGAGAGGAGTCAGACAGACAGGGAGAGGGTCAGCAGACAGACAGAGAGAGACAGAGAGAGATAAGACAGACAGGGAGAGAGAGGAGTCAGACAGTCAGGGAGAGAGATGAGACAGACAGGGAGAGAGGTGAATTAGACAGGGAGAGGGGTCAGACAGACAGGGAGAGAGGGACAACAGACATGGAGAGAGGTGAGACAGATAGGGAGAGAGGTGAGACAGACAGGGAGAGAGGTCAGACAAGACAGGGAGAGGGGTCAGACAGACAGAGAGAGAGATGAGACAGACAGGGAGAGAGGTCAGACAGACGGGGAGAGGGGTCATACAGACAGGGAGAGAGGTGAGACAGACAGAAGAGAGGGGTCAGACAGACAGGGAGAGGGGTCAGACAGACGGGGAGAGAGGTGAGACAGACAGGGAGAGAGGTGAGAGACAGATAGGGAGAGAGGTCAGACAGACAGGGAGAGAGGTCAGACAGACAGGAAGAGGGCTCAGGCAGACGGGGAGAGGGGTCAGATAGACGGGGAGAAAGGTGTGACAGACGGGGAGAGAGGCGAGACGGACAGGGAGGGAGGTGAGACAGATAGGGGATAGGTGAGACAGATGAGACTGAGAGAGGAAGATGGACAAGGAAATGGTTCAGACAGACAGGGAGAGGAGTGAGAAAGACAGGAGAGGAGTCAGACAGACAGGGAGAGAGGCAAGAAAGCAAACTCTCGGAGTTTTCACCGTGAGCTGTCTGCTGAACATTTCATTACGATACATAATGCATAGATTTGGATCTATGAATCTTGTACACTATAGAACAGTGAAGATGTCACGCTTTGATGCGGTAATTCTTGTCAAAGTATCTTAAAACATAAGAAAAAGATACGCCCGGAGGTGTGGGTGGGACACAGAGAAGTACTGTCAATTGCTAAAGAAACCAGCTGGGAGCAATCCTGCACCACCCTTGGAAGCATGCACTGTGTTCACATAGGGAGCAGACACGCACAGGGCACTCCATTCAGACGTCAAGGGACACAATTGCTCCCTGGCAGATACCATTCTGCAATGACCACTGGATGTGACACGACAGAACCTCCACGGGAGCGTTCCTATGGTGTACAGCCCAAACTTCATGACTGCAGAGCCCATCAGCAAAAAAACACAACCGTTCAAAGCAACTGCCCTGCGCATCCCGTACCTCACCCGTTGCTATTTCGCTGACAGGTGATAACAGTACAACCCCGAAACGGCCAAGCTTTCGCCACGAGGTCTTACGTGCTCTCTGGAGAAAATCCCAGGTCACAGTCTTTCCTGTTGTCAACAGGACTCTCACTGCGGTCAGTGAGTCTTTCCTCACCGTCACTGGACCTTTTCCCGTTGTCAGCCAAAGGCCAGACAAGGCATTTTAGATTGCGTTGGTTGTAACAGATTGGGGTGATAGTGTTATGAAAGATTGCAGTTGGCTGTAACACATTGGGGTGATGGTGTTATGACATTTTAGATTGCAGCCGGTTGTTACAGATTGGAGTGATGGTGTTATGAACAGTTTAGTTGAAACAGATTGGGGTAACAGATGGAACAGACATTTTACATCGCAGTTGTTTGTAACAGATTGGGGTAATGGTGTTGAACAGATTTTACATTGCGGTTGTTGTAACAGATTGGGGCAATGGTGTAACAGATTGGGGGTAATTGGGTAACAGATTAGGGTGATGGTGTAACAGATTGGGTGATGGTGTAACAGATTGGGATGATGGTGTTATGACATTTTAGACTGCAGTTGGTTGTAACATATTGGGGTGACGGTGTTATAATAGAATGCAGTTGTTGGTTGTAACAGATTGGGGTGATGGTGTAAACAGATTGGGGTGATGCTGTTATGATTACAGTAGATTACAGTTGGTTATGACAGATTGGGGGATGATGATGTTATGAATTATGAACAGTTGGATGCAACAGACTGGGATGATGGTGTTATGAACAGACATTTTAAATTGCAGTTGGTTGTAACAGATTGGGTGATGGTGTGATGCAGTGGTTGTAACAGATCGGGGTGATGGTTGGTAAACAGATTTGGTGATGGCGTAACAGATTGGGGTGATGGTGTTATGATAGACTGCAGTGATGTTGTAACAGATTGGGGGTGATGGTGTTATGATAGATTGCAGTTGGTTGTAACAGATTGGGTGATGGTGTTATGAACATTGATTGGGATTGGGGTGATGTAACAGATTGGAGTGATGAACAGATTGGGGTAATGGTGTTATGAACAGATTGGGTGTGATGGTGTAACAAATTGGGGTGATGGTGTAACAGATTGGGGTTATGGTGTTATGAACAAATTGGGGGTGATGGTGCAACAGATTGGGGTGATGGTGTTATGAACAGATTGGGGTGATGGATTGGGGTGATGGTGTTTTATGAACAGATTGGGGTGATGGTGTAACAGAGTGGGGTGATGGTGTAACAGATTGGGGTGATGGTGCAACAGATGGTGTAACAGATTGGGGTGATGGTGTTATGAAGAGCTGATCCGTGGTCCATGTCCCTCTGTCAAGTTTTCCCTGACTGATGTGCGATCTGTCCCCAGAGTGGGCCTGATAGTGGAACAAGGAGTCATGGACATTCTACAGAAAGAATGGACCTTCTCTCTCTCTCTCTCTCTCTCTCTCTCTCTCTCTCTCTCTCTCTCTCTCTCTCTCTCTCTCTCTCTCTCTACTTTAATTAAATTTGATTAAACCTGTAATCCCTGTGTACACCCTCATATAGTTTGCGGATCTAAGTTGTTTTAGCTATTTTTCTTTTAGAATAAAGTTATTGTTATTCAGTTTCATCGTTCCAAAGTGACGTAACAGCAACAGGAACCGCGAAGATGATAAAGCATTTGCAAAATGACAATTCAAATCATATTCTAACTTGCAACGTGTCCTTTTGTCCTCGTACAAGCACTACCCTTTCCACCCTACCGTGCCTCCCCTCCACCCCCCCCCCCCCCCAATCAGGACCGACGTAGGAATCAACCAGTGATCCACGTCATTATTTACTTCTCCCTATCTTCAGATTCCCTGACGGCGGAGTGCTGTCCCCTGCAGAGACCTTAAAATGTTGACGTCGGTCACCGACACTGGTCCACCGCAGTGCAATGTGCTAAATGTGTCGGGATTATTACGGCCAGATCGTGATCTGCCTGTCAGCCCATTGCCCAGGGGTGGAGCCCCCTGTTTATAAACTGGATTTGATGTTCAGACTTAGTGTCGTCTGCCGTCCATTTGGGGCGTCCTTCCGCCAGCTCTGCTGCTCTGTCCCGGGGTCCGACATTGAAACGAACTAAAAATGGTGAGTGATATCAAAGAGTTACGGAATACATCTATCAATTGACATGATTTATCTCTGAAACGAACAAAAAATGGTGGTGTGATATCAAAGAGTCGCGGAATAAATCTGTGAACTGACATAACTTATCCTTGAGAAGTGATAGTTAATGATACTTAAATTTGTCACGTTGCTAAATGGTGCGTTATTGTAATTAATGGAACTAAGAGTGTGATCAGATCACCACCTGTTGTAATCAGTGTTGACCTACTGATTTGCTCATTAAAATCATCATTGGTGTTTCACCTAATTCTGCTTCTGTGCAGTATGTATTTCCTCTTTTACTGGGCCTCAAAGATGACGGAGAGAAGACTGGTTCACCCGTTTCCCAAACTTGATGTCATCTTGCTAATATCTGGGACATGTGTGGAAGAGTACCTAGGCAGGGAAAGGGAGACAATGTGCGAGGGGGTATGCGGGAAGGATAATAGAGATAACGTGCGGGAAGATAGATGGGAATGATAATGGAGCTAATGTGCGAGGCATTATGTGGGAAGGATAATGGAGATAATGTGTGAAGGATCATGTGGGAAGGCAGCTGCGTTCTTCTACGATAACACTCTTCTCAAAATCCGTCGATTTCAAACTAAAACCGATGGCGATCATTCTCTTTCTTATCAGGGTCCGGTTTCTTGGAATAAACTCCCAATGTCTTTGCGTAGTTTAAACTCTCTGTCTTCCTTCAAGGCATCTCTTAAAAAAAAAAAAAAAAAAAAAATTAAAAAAAAAAAAAAAAAACACACACACACACACAACAACAACAACAACAACAACACCAACTCTTCAGCAGTTCTATCTTCCCCTTCCCTTGCCCATTAAATTGATTCTGTTACTAATGTGTATGTGTGTGTGTGTGTGTGTGTGTGTGTGTGTGTGTGTGTGTGTGTGTGTGTGTGTGTGTGTGTGTGTGGTGGTGTGTGTGTGTGTGTGTGCGCGCGCGCGCGTGCGCGCGTACATGCTGTTATATCCGTTATGCGACACAGTGTGTGTGATCATGTGTGTGTGTGTGTGTGTGTGTGTGTGTGTTGTGTGTGTGTGTGTGTGTGTGTGTGTGTGTGTGTGTGTGTGTGTGTGTGTGTGTGTGTGTGTGGAGTGTGTGTGTGTGTGTGTGAGTGGGTGGGCGTCAATATGCACCCTTGTTTGTAGATGCATAGTACTTATTGCAATATTTATCTTCTTATTGATTTCATTTATGTTTTCTTTATCCTTTTATAAATTTGTAAGCGCATAGGGGGTATGCTGTGATATTAAGCGCCATAAAACAATCATTATACTAATTATCATTATAAGGGTAATGGAGACAATGCGTGGGAAGATAGAAGGTAAGGATAATTGAGCTAATATGCCGGGAGATAGATAAGATAATGGAGCTAATGTGCCGGGAGATAGATAAGATAATGGAGCTAATGTGCCGGGAGATAGATAAGATAATGGGGGTAATGTGCCGGGAGATAGATAAGATAATGGGGGTAATGTGCCGGGAAGATAGATAAGATAATGGAGCTAATGTGCCGGGAGATAGATAAGATAATGGAGCTAATGTGCCGGGAGATAGATAAGATAATGGGGGGTAATGTGCCGGGAGATAGATAAGATAATGGGGGTAATGTACGGGAGATAGATAAGATAATGGGGGTAATGTGCCGGGAGATAGATAAGATAATGGAGCTAATGTGCCGGGAGATAGATAAGATGATGGAGGTAATGTGCCTGGAGATAGGACAATGGAGCTAATGTGCCAGGAGATAGATAAGGTGATGGAGCTAATGTGCCGGGAGATAAATAAGATAATGGGGATAATATGCCAGGAGATAAATAGGATAATGGAGCTAATGTGCCGGGAGATAGATGAGATAATGGAGCTAATGTGTCGGGAGATAGATAAGGATAATGGAGCTAATGTGCCGGGAGACATATGGTAAGGATAATGGAGCTAATGTGCTGGGAGATAGATAGTTAATGGAGCTAATGTGCCGGGAGAGATATAGATAATGGAGCTAATGTGTCGGGAGATAGATAAGATAATGGGAGCTAATGTGCCGGGACATAGATAACATAATGGAGCTAATGTGCCAGGAGATAGATAAGATAATGGAGCTAATGTGCCAAGAGATAGATAAGGATAATGGAGCTGATGT
>JADBJO010005358.1:42500-52500 GCA_016801955.1 Conus betulinus | reverse complement strand
TCTAGTTATCAGTGGGATTGACTGTGTCTGGTATGGTGTCTGCCTGTCTAGTTATCAGTGGGATTGACTGTCTGGCTGTGTGGTGTGTCTGTATTGCTTTCTGTCCAATTGTCTATTTGGAGCCTTCTGTGTTCCTATCAATACCCAGAGTATTAGGCTGGTCTCCTATTTTTTTCTTCTCCTCCTCACACACATCTTATTCAAGTTACAGAAGAGATACATATGCGCAGAAAGAGGACAGTGCGCAGAGATTTTCATACATACACTAAACTGATGATACGTAAATAGTTCTTGCTACTGTGAAAAGTGGAGCAAAAGATAACTGTAAAGTACACTTACACACAGACACAGACACACACACAGACACAGACACAGACACAGACACAGACACACAGACACATACACACACACACACACACACACACAGACAGACAGACACACACACACACACACACACACACACACACACACACACACACACACACACACACACACACACACACACACATATATATATATATATATATATATATATATATATATATATATATATATATATATATATATATATATATATATATATATATATATATATATATATATATATATATATACTCATATTCATGCACACACACACACACACACACACACACACACACACACACACACACACACACACACACACACACACACACACACAAACACACACACACACACACACACAAACACAGGTTGGTCTTCTATTGATAAGTAGGGGGGGAGGGGAGGGAGTATTATATGCGACATTGCACATTTCTCACAGGAAGGTAGTAGATAACACGCTCAATGTCAACATGGGGTGGGGTGGGGGGGGGGGGGGGGGGCATCGATTTCTGATTTCTGTGTGTGGAGTAGGTTAGGGTTAGGTCAGCAATTCCATAGAGCTAAAGGGACTGCCTGTCTCTCCCCTCAGAGGAAACTGGGCCATCCTCACCCTGCTTGGCTCTATCCTGTGTGTGTGGTGTGTGTGTGTGTGTGTGTGTGTGTGTGTGTGTGTGTGTGTGTGTGTGTGTGTGTGTGTGTGTGTGTGTGTGTGTGTGTGTGTGTGTGTGTGTGTGTGTGTGTGTGCAGGCATGCATGCGCGCGCGCGTTTATGTGTGTGTGTGTGTGTGTGTGTGTGTGTGTGTGTGTGTGTGTGTGTGTGTGTGAGAGAGAGAGAGAGAGAGAGAGAGAGAGAGAGAGAGAGAGAGAGAGAGAGAGAGAGAGAGAGAGAGAGAGAGTGATTGTGTGCGGACGGGATCCTTTTACAAATGTTAAAAAAGAAAAAAAGAAGAAGAAGAAGAAGAAAATGAAGAAAATGAAGAAGAAGAAGAAGAAGAAGAAGATGATGATGATAAAAGAAAGAAGAAGAAGAAGAAGAAGAAGAAGAAGAAGAAGAGAGAAGAAGAAAATGATGAAGAAATGAAACAGACTACCTGAGTGCGTGGTATGTGTGCCCCATATCAAACGTTGTGCAAGACACTGTGTGTTTTATGATTTTACGGCAACATCGTTGTCATTGTCATCGTTGTTGTTGTCGTCATCGGCGTATTCGTCATGATCATCGGCATCGTCGTCTTTGTTGGCTCCAGTCTTCTGACGCTCTAAAAATTGCTTACTTAAAGGAAAGTGTGCCACTAAGGGGTGCAAGGCCATATAAACTTTGCATGTAGTAGGGAAGACATTTAAGGAGCAGAATGACCAAAGCCGAATTACAAGGGAGACAAAGCATGTAATTTTCTTACCTTGTTTTGCTCTGTTTAGTTCCCTTTTCACTTTCCCTTTTTTTTCCTTAAGAAGCTCCCTTTTGGAGTAAAAATAATACCGAACCCGAAACAAAGTTGGTACAATTTCTTCACCGGCCAAGTTGTACTTCTGTAACTGTAATCCTCCATTAACAGATCATGTAGTGCTGGTGGTGATTTTATCATAAATCCTCTGTCAACAGATCATGTAGTGCTGGTGGTGATGTTATCACATTTCTATGCCAACAGATCATGTAGTGCTGGTGGTGATGTTATCACATCCCTTTGTCAACAGCTCATGTAGTGTTGGTGGTCGTTTTTATCATAATTCCGCTATCAATAGATCATGTAGTGTTGGTGGTGATTTTATCATAATTCCTCTATCAACAAATCATGCAGTGTTGGTGGTGATTTTTATATCATAATTCCTCTATCAACAGATCATGTAGTGTTGGTGGTGATTTTATCATAATTCCTCTATCAACAGATCATGTAGTGTTGGGTGGTGATTTTATCATAATTCCTCCTCCAGTGTGGCTTTCGTGCAGAACATGGAACTGCAGACAATATATTTGCTGCACGACAGCTCCAGGAAAAAATGCCAAGAGCAGCAGAGTGATCTGTTAGTGACCTTCGTCGATCTGACCAAGGCCTTCGATACGGTCAGCAGAGGTGGCTTGTGGAAGATCATGGAGAAATTGGGCTGTCCCAGCAGGTCCATTACGATCGTCCGACAGTTCCAAGACGGCATGATGATGAAAGTACTGGATGATGGAGATGCGTCAGAAACCTTTCCAGCGACCAGCGGCGTAAAGCAAGGCTGCGTTCTCGCCCCCTACACTCTTCAGCCTGGTCTTCTCCGCCATGCTGACTGATGCCTTCCGTGACTGCCAGGGTGGTATATACACGTCAGATACAGAACTGACGATGGGCTGTTCAACCTCAGGCGACTGCAGGCTGTTACAAAGGTGAAAGAGACCGTCATCAGGGACTTCTGTTTCGCTGATGACTGCGCCCTCAATGCCAGCACAGAGCAGATGATGCAGCACGAAATGGACTGCCTCTCACAAGCCTGCGACAACTTCGGTCTCACCATCAGCACCAAAAAGACCGAAGTGATGTATCAGCCTGCGCAGGTAAACCCTACCAGGAACCACACATCACAGTAAAGGGGCAGAACTTACAGGCAGTTGACAACTTCACCTATCTGGGCAGCACACTCTCACGAGCTGTGAACATTGACGCAGAGGTCAGGAACAGGATTGCCAAAGCCAGCTCTGTGTTTTTGAGAGACTCCGTGAAAATGTCTGGGAGCGGAGAGGACTAAGCCTTACTACCAAGCTGAAGGTCTACCATGCAGTGGTACTAACCACTCTCCTCTATGCCAGTGAGACCTGGACTGTCTACAGCAGACACGCCAAACAGCTCAACCATTTTCACCTCAGCTGTCTCCGCAGACTCCTACACATCAAGTGGCAGGACAAAGTCCCAGACACTGAGGTCTTGGAAAGATCCAGCATCCCCAGCATCTACACTCTCTTCAGAAATCCCGAGCCAGATGGCTGCCCACATCGTCAGAATGCCAGATAGTTGACTGCCGAAACAACTGCTGTACGGAGAAACTGAGTCAGGGCAGCGCAAAGTTGGGGGGCAGAAGAAACGTTTTCAAGGACTGCCTCAAAGTGTCCCTCAAAGGCCTGGACATCAACCTCAACACCTGGGAGTCGCTTGCCCTGGACCGCCCAGCCTGGCGAAGCAGCATCACAAAGGGTGCATGTACATCAGAGAAGAGACGCACAGCAGAAGCTGAGAGAAAGCGAGCCGCGCGCAAGGCCAGAGCTACCTCCACCTCCACTGTAGCGCCCCACCCACATGTGTCCATCATGTCAGTGTCGGTGGTGATGTCATCATAATCCTCTATCGACAGATCATGTCAGTGTCGGTGGTGATGTCATCATAATCCTCTATCTACAGATCATGTCAGTGTCGGTGGTGATGTCATCATAATCCTCTATCTACAGATCATGTCAGTGTCGGTGGTGATGTCATCATAATCCTCTATCGACAGATCATGTCAGTGTCGGTGGTGATGTCATCATAATCCTCTATCTACAGATCATGTCAGTGTCGGTGGTGATGTCATCATAATCCTCCATCATGTGTGTCGGTGGCAGTGTTATCATGATCCTCAATGTTGTGATGCTATGTGCAGGGACTATCAGTCGGCGGGCGGTGAAAGGGGGTGTGGGGGGGGAGGGTGGGGGGTGTACTGTTGGTGGCAGTGTTATCATGATCCTCAATATTGTGACGCTATGTGCAGGGACTATCAGTCAGCGGGTGGTGAAAGGGGAGGGGTGTACGGTGTGGATGGTGATGGTGATGACGGCGGAGCGATTCCTGCTGCCGTTTCCTACTCCGCTTACACAGGTGTGTGTGTGTGTGTGTGTGTGTGTGTGTGTGTGTGTGTGTGTGTGTGTGTGTGTGTGTGTGTGTGTGTGTGAGTGTGTGAGTGTGTGTGTGTGTGTGTGTGTGTGTGTGTGTGTGTGTGTGTGTGTGTGTGTGTGTGTGTGTGTGTGTGTGTGTGTGTGTGTGTGTGTGTGTGTGTGTGTGTGTGTGTGTGTGTGTGTGTGTGTGTGTGTGTGTGAGTGTGTGTGTGTGTGTGTGTGTGTGTGTGTGTGTGTGAGAGAGAGAGAGAGAGAGAGAGCGAGAGAGAGAGAGAGAGAGAGAGAGAGAGAGAGAGAGAGAGAGAGAGAGAGAGAGAGAGAGAGAGAGAGAGAGAGTCTTACTGATGCAACGTAGACAAAAAAAGCAGTCAGACAGAAGAAAATGGATTTTCTCATTTTAACTTATAAGTAAACTTTTGCGCTATTTACAGACCGATTACATCTACTTTTTTCACAAAATAAACTGACGTTTTTAATTTAAATTCATTAAGAGGTCCTCACGGATAAATAAATCCCTTTCCACCAGATAGTGTCCAGGGTTTTCTGCCCCAAACAGCTCCCACCCACAGTTGAGTTTGCTGCGGGCTCAGCTGGGGAGACTGGGACCCTAAGATCGAGTTTCATCCAGTTAGTGGATGCATCTCTAACGGCGTTGCTCAAATTTCCTGACCGACACTGCAAGTTTCAGTAATTCTCGGGCCTAGTTGACGCTGAGATATATTATGAAAGTAAGCGTATAGTACAGACATGTCATGCACTCTCACACTGGAATTGAAATCCATGTCATCATCTTTCTCATCCTCATTCTTATCAATCAGCATAAAAAAAGTATCAAATTCTGCGGCGCTTCATACCCGGCTCTCATGGTGACCTCAGTTTTGATGTCCTCTCCACGTCAGTGGCCTTGGCTTGATTCCGTCAGGGTCACCAGTATTGGCAAACGCCCTGACTTCACTCACTCCAGCTCTGTGGCTAAGCAATTATTGTCGTCAGTAGGGGGGTTACTAGGTGGTGTTCTGCGTATGTTGGATCAGAACAAGCGCCCACTGAACACCACCGAAGTGACTCGCCAACTGTGCAGTGTCTCCTTTGGTAGGTTTCCTCTCGACGACTTGACATTGACTGCTCCCTGTGGATTGCCGCGGCTGCGGTGGGCTGGGCCGGGCTGTGGCTGCAGACGGGGGTTCAGAATGTGTGGCGTGGGTGTGGTGCCACTCACAGGGTTCAGAATGTGCGGGCGTGGCTGTGGTGCCACTCACAGGGTTCAGAATGTGCGGCGTGGGTGTGGTGCCACTCACAGGGTTCAGAATGTGCGGCGTGGCTGTGGTGCCACTCACAGGGTTCAGAATGTGTGGCGTGGGTGTGTGCCACTCACAGGGTCCAGAATGTGTGGCGTGGGTGTGGTGCCACTCACAGGGTTCAGAATGTGTGGCGTGCCTGTGGTGCCACTCATAGGGTTCAGAATGTGTGGCGTGGCTGTGGTGCCACTCACAGGGTTCAGAATGTGTGGCGTGGGGTGTGGTGCCACTCATATGGCACAGAAGATGGCACGGCAAAAAAAAAAAAAAGTCCAGGCGTCACAGACCTATAACAAGTTCTTTCCCGGTTTCCAATTTCTGCAACCTCTCGTCGACTTACAAAACAAACCACAAACGTTACCTATGTCTCTCTCAACAAAAAGGCTATGGACTACTCTTGTAGGGGGAAAAAAGGTTCTTGACGGTTCCTCCATAAGAGCCAGCCGTGGTCTTTAATTTATAACTTCACAGGATGCTTCCCGTGTCTTTGAAAAAAAAAAAAAAAACACTATGAGACATTGTGTGTCCTCGCGGAAGTCTTGCTGTCTCTAGCATCGATCGGCATTTCCTCTCTGCTTCAACTATAGGTGACAAATCAATCATCCTGAGCTGTCTGTTTACCGCATGCTGCATGGTTTACATGAAGAGCTTAGTGCCGGCACAACCGTCCTTTATCACCAATAGCCTACACAAGCGATGCATATTTTCCGTCAACATACTCCCTTCACAAAGAAAGATAGCAAACCACCAGAAACTTGGACACAGTTCCTGACAGTGTGTGTGTGTGTGTGTGTGTGTGTGTGTGTGTGTGTGTGCGTGCGTGCGTGCGTGCGTGCGTGCGTGCGTGCGTGCGTGCGTGTGTGTGTGTGTGTGTGTGTGTGTGTGTGTGTGTGTGTGTGTGTGTGTGTGTGTGTGTGTGCGCGCGCGCACGTATGTGTGTGATGGAGAGAGAGAAGGGGGGGGGGGGGGGAGGGGGGGGGCTGACAGTCAAAAAGAATGAGAGAAAAATAGTGTGTTTTCATCAAAACAAAGAAATCGGTTCAGTAACATTGTGTGGTAGTGTTTTCCTGTGTCCAGGCACGGACAGACAAATGGGTTCAGCGACATTGTGTGGGAGTGTTTTCCTGTGTAACATTATGTAGTAGTGTTTTCCTGTGTAACATTGTGTGGTAGTGTTTTAATGTGTAGCAATGTATGTAGTGTTTTTTTTCTGTGTAGCATTGTGTGGTAGTGTTTTCCTGTGTAACATGTGTGTGGTAGTGTTTTCCTGTGTGACATTGTGTGGTAGTGTTTTCCTGTGTAACATTGTGTGGTAGTGTTTTCCTGTGTGACATTGTGTGGTAGTGTTTTCCTGTGTGACATTGTGTGGTAGTGTTTTTTTTGTGTAATATTGTGTGGTATTGTTTTAATGTGTAACATTGTGTGGTAGTGTTTTTATGTGTAGCATTGTGTGGTAGTGTTTTCCTGTGTAACATTGTGTGGTAGTGTTTTTTCTGTGTAACATTGTGTGGTAGTGTTTTAATGTGTAACATTGTGTGGTAGTGTTTTTATGTGTAGCATTGTGTGGTAGTGTTTTCCTGTTTCCAGGCACAGACAGAGAAATCGGTTCAGTGACATCGTGTGGCAGTGTTTTCCTGTGTAACATTGTGTGGTAGCGTTTTCCTGTATAATATTGTGTGGTAGTGTTTTCTTGTGTCCAGGAACATTGTGTGGTAGTGTTTTCCTGTGTCCAGGCACTGACAGAGAAATCGGTTCAGTGATATTGTGTGGTAGTGTTTTCCTGTGTAATATTGTGTGGTAGTGTTTTCCTGTGTAATATTGTGTGGTAGTGTTTTCCTGTGTAACATTGTGTGGTAGTGTTTTCCTGTGTCCAGGGACATTGTGTGGTAGTGTTTTCCTGTGTAATATTGTGTAGTAGTGTTTTTTCTGCGTCCAGGGACATTGTGTGGTAGTGTTTTCCTGTGTAATATTGTGTGGTAGTGTTTTCCTGTGTAACATTGTGTGGTAGTGTTTTCCTGTGTCCAGGAACATTGTGTGGTAGTGTTTTCCTGTGTAACATTGTGTGGTAGTGTTTTCCTGTGTCCAGGGACATCGTGTGGTAGTGTTTTCCTGTGTGCAGGGACATTGTGTGGTAGTGTTTTTTCCTGTGTCCAGGGACATTGTGTGGTAGTGTTTTCCTGTGTCCAGGGACATCGTGTGGTAGTGTTTTCCTGTGTGCAGGGACATTGTGTGGTAGTGTTTTCCTGTGTCCAGGATCATTGTGTGGTAGTGTTTTCCTGTGTGCAGGGACATTGTGTGGTAGTGTTTTCCTGTGTCCAGGGACATTGTGTGGTAGTGTTTTCCTGTGTCCAGGCACGGAGCCCAGGGGCAGGTTGGATGGCGTGGAGCTCGGTCAGTCCTCTTTCCCACAGACCCCGGCCTTCAGTGCCCACAGCCGCCCCCAGGACCCGCCCCGCTTCCTCCCCTCCACTGGCTCCCAGCCTCTGACCCTTGACACCTCTCTGAGCGGCAATGCCTTGCCTGGATCCGGGCAGGCCGTGGGTGGTGAGGCCCTGAAGCTGCTGCCTCACAACTCCCTGCTGAGCTCTGGCCAAGGGCTGGGAAAGACGGTCGGTGCTGGCTTTGGGGATGGTCAGCCTGAAGCCAGCGCCCTGTCCAAAGATTTCCCAGCTTTCTCCTCCAGTGACCCCTCCACTCTGAATGCTCTGGGCAAGAGCGGTGGGCTTTATGGCAGTGGTGGGTCTGGGGATGGCGGTGTGCAGTCGGCGGTCTTCATGGAGGGGACCTTTTCGGGAAAGGAGCTACTGCAGATGTGGGAAATGTCCATGCCGGAAATTTTGCCACGTCATTGACTACAGACTTCAGCTCCAACTCATTGCATGACGAAAATGTTGACAATGCCAACTTGTACGACAACTTTGACGCGGGCTCTTTCCCCAGTACAGTGAACAACGACCAGCTTCCTTTCCCTGCTAGTGCAGCAAGAACAAGTGGTCTTGGCAATAACGATCTTCACCAGCAGACGTTGAACGATGTCCATCAGCTGGTGCCCACCAGCGCCAATGTGCTGAAGGGGGGTAGCGGTCAGATCTCTCTGACCAAGAACAGTAACCCAGTCACTTTCTCCAACAGCGCTGATGCTGACAGCCACTACCAGACTCCCAACACTGCATTTCCGGCCAGTCCTTTTCCCGGCACCGGAAACAGCAAAAGTCAACAGCAACAACGCCTACACCCCCTCCATCCCAAACCAAGTCCCACTCTCCAGCAGCAGCTCCAGCACAACCCAGCATGACGTGCTGGACGGCGGCAAGTCGATCAGAAGGAACTTTGACCTCACGCCCGGCCAGATCAACGCAGGGGGCAGGGGCAGCAACCTGGTCAACGATCTGCTGCAGGGGGACACCAGCTCTGGCCTCAGTGACGGCGACAGCTTCAACGTCAACGGCGCTTTTACAAACCCCGTCATCACAAACGACGCTTTTGGGAAAAACGTTCATAGCAACCTAAATGCGCACCCTGGGAATTCCGAATTTGGTCTTAGCAAGAGTACAGTCGGTGCTGGCATTCCTTATGATGGCAGCGAACTAGAAAATCAGGAAGACATTGTAGGCAAAGAACTTGACGCACGCTCGGCAGCTCTGGGATTCAGCGGCTACTCTGACAGTACTGACGGCCTGAGGGCGGTGGACCCTAGAGGGGGCTTCAACAATCTCTTTTCCAGCAACGGCCGTCTTCCCAGCAACAAAGGCCTGACCAGTCTGCCAGGGAGCGGACCCTCCTCTCTCAGACCACAGTCAGATTTCAAGATCAACACCGATGTCAGGAGTGGGTACGATGCGTCACCAAGGACCGGTGCAGCTGGCGTGGGTGTCTTAGGTCTGGGTGCTGGGCGTGCCGTGGGCAGGACTGACCCCTTCAGGACATCCACCGGACTGGGCAGCACGACGTTCGGAGGACCTGGTCTGGGCAGTAGGGCGGGAGGTCTGGGCAGTAGGCCTGGCCAGTCTCCATTCCTACAGCGGGCAAATCGGGGTCAGTCCGGACTGGCTGCAGCTTTCAGTGACCGACACAGTCCTGGCCAAGGCTTGACTCTAGGTGACCCAGGCTTTGCCTCCGGAAAACAGCTCACTGGATCCAGTTTCGGGAACAAGGCTCTGAACCTGGCCCATAGCACCAACGATCTGACTAACAGGGGGATAGGTTCAGACTTCAACCGCCAAGACATCAAGTCCTCAATTTGGAACGGAAACACTCATGGTACTTTCAAGCCAGTGTCTGGCTCTGCTTTCAACCAGAACGGCCTGGTATCCAAGAACGATAACAGCTTCAAGACAAACCAAGGCCTGGGTGACAGCGTTCCCCAGGGACTGACCTTCAATCAGGGCTTTAAGCTGCCTGCCACTTTCCCACGGGCTTTCAATGACGGACTCTCGGCCTCTTCTGGGAAAGGGCTGCCCTTCAATGATGGACTTTCGGCCTCTTCTGGGAAAGG
>JADBJO010005358.1:32500-37500 GCA_016801955.1 Conus betulinus | reverse complement strand
AGTTGAACAATAGTTTGTGGCAGAAGCTTTTCGATTTAGAGAGAAAAAAACTTAATATGTAGGCTGTGTTTGTAGATCATGATTAAGCAATAAGTGATTTATTGTGATGAGAATATTGTTTAAATGAATGGTCTTTTTCTTCATTTTCTAGTCACACACACACACACACACACACACACACACACACACACACACACACACACACACAGAGAGAGAGAGAGAGAGAGAGAGAGAGAGAGAGAGAGAGAGAGAGAGAGAGAGAGAGAGAGAGAGAGAGAGAGAGAGAGAGGGATTTTATTCTGTCAGGCCATAGCCCTTCAGAAGGAGGGTACAATAACTGAGATATTATTCTAATATCAATGCGACAAGTAAAGCAAACAAAGACATGTGCACAACGTTCACATTGTTACTAGTTTTAAGTCTGCGATGCATCAATGATTATATTGTTTATTGTTTTACCCTAAACAAACATACGTAAACATGTTAGACGGAATTCAAGCATTTGCTGATATAAAAGAACCTAGGCTGTAAGAAACTTTCGAATCATAAATGCTTTGCACAAACAGGGCAAACTGCTTTTCATTTTTTTTCATTTCTTGACGTCATTAGCATAGTCAGCTTGAAGATACAACTCTAGCCTAATATAATAAAGTTCCTGGCACAAGAATACAACATGAACTTCATTAACAAAAGCCTCGTGACATAATGGGCAAAGGAGATGATCATCACTGAGTTCTCTATAACAATTGAAATGACTACTTATTTCTGTGATACCAAATATCTGAATTTTGTTAAGATGTATCTCAAATGTTTGTCTACGTTTATAGACAAATACACTGGCAATCTGTGCTCTGCATTTAACATACGATAGATATCATATCTGTCACTTGCTTGAACATGAGAATGCCAGCTTTACCGTCAACAATCTATTAATCTCTGACGAAATTCACGGATAAAACCACGTATGTCCCCAGCACCCTGACTTTCCTATACAAAGCCAAATCCATATTCAAACAATTTTAATCTTACCCGCGAAGCCCAATTTTTGTTGCCTTTGGCATCAAACTCAACTAACATAGTGTAAGCTCTATGGGGTAATCCATGTGATTGCATTCTTGTTAACTTCAACCAATAACGAATGGAACTGACTATAGAAGGACAGCTGTTTGTCTCCCCATAGACTTAATCATTAGCGTATTATAGATACTCCCAAAACCTTCTCCAGTGCGTATAAATGTAGCTTCTCCACCTGATAAGCAGAGCTGCTAATACCCCACAGTTCAGCACCGTATTGCACAATTGGTTGGATTTGAGAACAAAACAATTTTAAAGATAGTGCTAAAGAATTGTTGTTCAATATTGTCAGTTTTTTATGATAAACACTAAGGCGTAGTTAGGTCTGCTTACAAGATCTTCACAAGCAAATGTAAAGCTCAAGCGTGTTGAAAAGAATATGCCCAAATATCTGTAAATATTTGCTACTGGCATGATATTTCCGTTATATCTCCATCTTTCTATAGCAGGAAGATAACCTCCTTTTCTAAAGAATGTTATACTGCTTTTTGTCATGTTTACATTTTATTGAAGTGATACTGCAGGTCTTGCTAGACTGTTCAGCTGTGTTTGCAGATCAACAATAGTTTCGGATAACAATATCACATCATCAGCTAATAGCAGAATAAATATTTCTAAGACATAATTTACAAACCGCACGTCATGTCTTCCAGAATTAACAACTTCCAATGTCAGTTCATTATTGAATAATGAGAACAAAACAGGGATACAAACATCACCTTGTTTTACCCCGGATGTACAGTATATATCATCTGTAAGAGATCCTCCACATCGCACTCTTGCTTTTACAGAGTCATACATGCTGGTGATGGGCTTATACAATTTACCATGAACACCATTCTTGAGCAAAATAGGCCAAAGGATACTTCTATTTACAGAATTAAAGGCTTCTTCAAAATCTACATATAATTTACGATTCAATCCAAACTGTTTTTCAACAAACGATGTCAAAGTGAACATATGATCAACTGTGAATAATTCTGTTTAAACCCTGCTTGAAATTCACCAGTTATTTTCTTCTACCCAATCCTGAAGTTTTCTATTATGGACAGTGCTATGTAATTTACTGCTTATGTTGCTCAAAGATATTCCTCGATAGTAGCTTCGGTTATTAGCATCAGCTTTTTATACAATGGAAGGATAATTGACTCTGACCACATTTCTGGAAAAAGACCCCTGTAAAAACAAAGCATTACATATATATATATTTCTTTTTTAGAAAACAAACAACCAGTTCAGATTTGCAAGCATATTTAACTCTTTCCAACTATCCCGTCAGGGCCCGCAGCTTTGTCATTTTTCAATTTTTTTTTTTTAACGCCAACAGAATGTCTTCATTTGAGATTGGACGATTTAAAGGACAGTTACCACTATTGCTGCCAGCACGTTCATCATTACTTCATGGCTGTGCTAATACATTACCAGCATGGTCATTTTTTTTTAGCAGTACTTTAAAATGTTCAAACCAGTTCCAAAAGTAATATTATTTAAAGATTGTTTCTTACCGCCCCTAATCTGCTCTACTGTGTTCCAGAAATCTTTCTGAGAGTTTATAGACGTTACTACTAACTTTTCTAACAATGCCCTGTTAAAATCCCTTTCTTTCGTTTTCAAAAGTTGTTTGTATTCCCGCCTAGCATTACAATACAAAATTCGATCCGTTGAAAGTTTACAACGATTTGACTTACTTAGTAATCTTCTAGCCTTCCTTTACATTGGCGACACTCAGTGTTATACCCATCATCAAATTCCCTATTCCCATTTACATTTATCTGCTTTGTCATACATTTGCAGCATCTTTTAAACAAGAATTAAAAGTACTGAGCGCTTCATTTACATTTACATCAATTAGTCTGGTAGCCATTTCGACTCTCTGCTGGATCTCAGATGAACACATCATGTCTGTAAACTGATCTTTAGAATTTTTATTCCAAACAAACTTTTCCACAAACATGTTAATATTCTTGTCTTTGGGTTGATTTAATCTACTATTGTTAACATTAATGATCAAAACAATATGCATATGATCAGACTCAATACTTTCATATACATGAAGTACACAGACATCAGAAACATTCAAGAATAATCATCAACACTATTTCCATTTTCAGACACGTACGTATAGCGACCTTCCTGGTCGCCCTCACACATACCATTCAAAATACATAAGTATAGACCTGTACACATATCAAGCAACATTTTGCCATAATTTATTAGTTTTTTGTTTTATCCTCAGAATTTCTGGCAGTGTATAATGGGCCGCTACAATGCTGTTTTCCAAGATCTAAGATATTTTCTCCTAATTCCTTTGACAGATTTGCAGTTCTGGCATTGAGATCATCACTAATTAATACAAACAAGTCATCACAAGAAAGCTTACAATCATATTCAAATTCAAACAATAAACTTATTCCATTTTCGATATTGAAGTGCAAGTAATATAGTGAATCCACAGGAGGCACACATGCACACACATATAATACATTTTTAATGGTACCAAACACAGATTTGTCAATTATAAAGGCAAATTAATTATCCGAATGTTCAAGACCTTTATAAATGAGCAAAGCTCCTTTCTTATCAGGCACAACAAATCACCCGAGTGTCTACCACGAGCTGAGAGCTTTATAGCTGGTTTACAATAAACTTCACAATCAAAAATTACAGAAGAGTGAAAGTTTTCCACAAAAGTTTCAACCAAAGAAATAATATCAAACGAACAAACAAACGAGACAAAATCGTTGTCACGTAGCTTTTAAATTAACCCATTACCATTCAAGCAGAAAAAGGTGGAAGGTTTGGAAGCAATATTCAAAAACTCGTTTTCATTCCTATTGTGCATAATAGCAGAGGGGGGACATTTATATGCATTTTTCTGACACACAACCCATATCAGTTTGTCGCACACATTCATAGCTTTCGTTTTGAGTTGAGGGGGATGCAGAACTAACGTCAGAACAGAACACGCTGTCAAATACATCACGCTCTGCACGTGCTAGCCCAGTATCACCCACACTGCCGCACAGCGAGGCCAGGACCAGTGTTAGACTAGTGTGTGTTCCCTTTAATCATGATTCATTTTGACACGAGTATTTGGGCCCCGCACACACACACACAGACACAGACACACACACACACGTGCACGCGCGCGCGCCACGCGTGCGCACACACACACACACACACACACACACACACACACACACACACACACACACAGAGAGAGAGAGAGAGAGAGAGAGAGAGAGAGAGAGAGAGAGAGAGAGAGAGACAGACAGACAGACAGACAGACAGACAGACAGATGGGGTGGTGGTGAAGTTTCATGATTTCAATTTGCAGAATAATTCACAGCAAACGAAATAGATCCATACTGTTCATCAATGATTCTTTTCAATAACTGTCGATCAGGCCAGCTCCCAGCTGGTTTGTTCGTCAGTTGAAGACAGTACTTCTCTGGGTCCTAGCCGCAATCTCGGGAGTATCTTTTTCTTGTCTGCCTTTTGGCCGACTGTGGACACAGGTGCAGTGACGGGGAGAAAAGACTCACTGACCTCAGGGAAAGTCCTGTTGACAGCGGGAAAGACTGTGTTCTGGCATTCTCTTCAGAAAGAACGTAAGATCTCATGGCAAAAGCTTGGCCGTGTCTGGAGTTGTACTGTGATCACCTGTCCGCGGCACAGCAACGAGTGAGGCTGCGGGATGCACACGGCAGCTGCTTGACAGTGGTGGTTTTTGCCGGTGGGCTCTGCAGTCATGAAATATGGGCTGGTATACCTATGGGAACGCTCCCGTAGAGGTTCTGTCGTGTCATATCCGGTAGCCATTGCAAAATGGAATCTGCCAGGATGCAATTATGTACCTTCGCGTGTTAATGCAATGCCCTGTGCATCCTGCACGCTATGTGAACACAGCGTGAGACTTCCAAGGG
>JADBJO010005358.1:15000-22500 GCA_016801955.1 Conus betulinus | reverse complement strand
ACTGCCACCACCACCACCACAGCAACACCACCATCAACACTGCCATCAACACCACACAACACCCATCAGCACTGCCATCAACACAGTCACAGTCACCACCACCACCACAACAACACACCACCATCAGCACTGCCACAAAACACACAACACCACCACCACCAGCACTGCACTGCCATCAACACCACAACAACACCACCATCAGCACTGCCATCAACACCACAACAACACCACCATAACACACTGCCATCAACACCAACACCACAACACCACCACCATCAGCACTGCCATCAACACCACAACAACAATGCCACCATCAGCACTGCCATCAACACCACAACACAACCCACCATCAGCACTGCCATCAACACCACAACAACACCACCATCAGCACTGCCATCAACACCACAACAACACCACCACCATCAGCACTGCCCATCAACACCACAACAACACCACCAGCAGCACTGCCATCGACCACAACAACACCACCATCAGCCTGCCTTCACAGCAGCACTGCCATCCGTTCCTACAGCTGGCGGGCGGCGGTGCAGCTACGGGCACCGAGCGGCAGACTATGACCGCAGCGCCAACGCCGCCAGCCGTGCCGCCCACCAAGCCGCCGCCGATGCCTACGGCCGTAACCATTGGTTGAACGGAGACCACTGGAACAAGGCGGACAGGCGCCAGGTGCATGGACAGGGTGACCAGTGGCACAAGGTAGTGACAGGCTCATTTCCATCGCTCCCTCCACTGTTTTTAGTTTGGGTACAGCACAAAGAAGGGGCTAATCAGATGGGAAGGCAGCTTAATTACACACCAGGGTGACCAAACTTCACTATCGCTTTTCGTCCATGACTTTTTCTTTTTCTTTTGCTGTCCCATCTTCTGTGCCACCTCAGCGGCATTGCACCCACGCCGCTCTTACAGAGTCCACCCCCCACCCCACCTTCGTCCACTGCCACAGCCCGGCCCATTCCGCCACAACCCTGGCAACGGCAACCCATAGAGAGCAGTCAATGTCAAGTCGTCAAGAGGCGACCCATCGGAAGAGACACTGCACTGCTGCAGAGTCACTTTGTGGTGTTCGCCTGTTCTGACCCAACACATACGCAGGACGCCGCCTATTATTAAGCCCCCTACTGACGACAATACTTGCTTAGTCGCGGAGCCGGCGTGTAAGCTCTCCCTCTGGGGGACGCCACCACGTCCGTACAACGACAACCTCCATGAACTTGCTAATACCGGTGACCCCGATGGAATCAAACCAAGGCCCAAGACGTGGCGAGGACATCAAAACTGAGGTCACCATGAGAGCAGCCACAAAATTTGAGATTAAAAAAAAAAAAAAAGCTGATCCATGAAAATGAGGATGATGAAGATGATGCAACGGATTTCCATTCCGGTCTGAGACTGCATGATAGGGCTGTACTGGACGCTTACTTACTTACTTAGGCCCATAGCTCAAGGGCGAGCGTAGGCCATTGACAGCACTCGGCCATCGCACTTGGTTCTGGGCTGCTCGCTGAATGCCTGTCCAGTTGGTCCCTTGCCTCTTTATCTCTGCCTCAGTGTCTCGCCTCCAGCTGCTGCGAGGTCGGCCTCTCTTCCTTTTCCCCTGCGGGTTCTATGTCAGGACTTGGCGTGTGGTGCTGGATGCTGGCTTCCTGAGAGTGTGTCCAATCCAGCTCCACTCCCTCCGCAGAATCTGCTGGCCACTGGCTCCTGTGTCCTGCTTGCTTCCATAGATCTCCATTGTTGATCTTCTCTGGCCATGTCTCTATCACTTGCTCTGTGTTGGTTCAGATGACTGGCCAGTTTCTGTGAACATTCCTGCCATTGGTAGGAAGATCCGTCGCCTGTTCCTTATCTCCCTTGTTCTGCCCCTCCCCCACCTCCCTCCATCTGCTGCAGTCTCCCTCTCATCTTTCGCTGTCATTCCACTCTTTCCCGTCGCCTTGTCTCTTATGTCTGTCGGTGTCTTTGGACACACACGTGACCTAGTATGGCCGGTACAGCAAGTGGGTAAGGGAGACGGGGGGGGGGGGGGGGGGGGGGGGGGGAAAAAGAAAAGTGATACGACGTGTAATTATATATGTATAATTGTTCAACATTATATATATATATATACATATATATATATATATATATATATATATATATATATATAAAAAAGAGATTAAAAAAACACCAACAAACTTGTTTCAAGCTCTCTGCTCTCTTCAGGGTGTTCATTTTGGGCACGCTACCGGTGTTATATATATTGTGTGTGTGTAAGCGTGAGTTCTGCATGTGTTTTCACGCGGCCTGTATCTTTTACAATTTTGATTTTTTGGGGGGTGCGTTCAGGGAGGGTGTGTTAAGCAATGGTGTGTTGACAAGAATTTCCATTTGTGCCTGCAATTGTTTATGATCTCAACTTTTGAATTCAGAGTTGCTAGATAAGGTTTGCATAATATCAGCCACTTTTCTGTAGAACATAGGTTGCATTTTTTAGAGATATTGTTGTATGGTGCTGCTCTTTTTATAATTTTCCATGATATATTATAGTCTATTTTTTATCTTTAAGTTTCCAAATGTGTTTGCTTAGTTCTGTTTGGTTTTATATTTTTCATTTTTGAAGGACTGTTTATGGTTTGCATATCTAGTTTTGAAATGGTTTGCAGTAATCCCTATGTATGTTTCTTTGTCACTATCAGTTGTTACTGTGGCTTGGTATACAATATTATTGTAAAGGCATTTATTATTCAGGGGGCATTGATCTTTTTTAGTACAGTTACAAGATGTCCTTTTGTTACCCTTTTGGCTGTGTTGCCTTTAGTTTTGTTAGATGAGTCAATTGTTTTTTTTGAGGTTGGGCATACATGAATATGATAGCTTGACGGTGTTTTTATTGAATATTTTAGATAGTACATGTTCTTTTGGAAATGATATATATATATATATATATATATATATATATATTATATATATATATATATATATATATATATATATATATATATGTGTGTGTGTGTGTGTGTGTGTGTGTGTGTGTGTGTGTGTGTGTGTGTAGTAATTGTTTTACTTACCTGTCAATTTGACAGCCACATAATTGTTCCTAAATCTGCCCTGCAGAGTGCATTGCTGTATTCCAAAGATAGGATCTCTCTGATCTCCATTCAAACAGAACCCTCTCTCTCAAATCATGAATCAGTCAGCAACAAGTTCACAGTTCTATGAATTCAGTTACTGTCACTAAGTTCACAGTTCAATGAATTCAGTTACTGTCACTATGTTCACAGTTCTATGAATTAAGTTACTGTCACTAAGTTCACAGTTCTATGAATTCAGTTACTGTCACTATGTTCACAGTTCTATGAATTCAGTTACTGTCACTAAGTTCACAGTTCTATGAATTCAGTTACTGTCACTAAGTTCACAGTTCTATGAATTCAGTTACTGTCACTATGTTCACAGTTCTATGAATTCAGTTACTGTCACTAAGTTCACAGTTCTATGAATTCAGTTACTGTCACTAAGTTCACAGTTCAATGAATTCAGTTACTGTCACTAAGTTCACAGTTCTATGAATTCAGTTACGGTCACTATGTTCACGAAGGGAACAGTAGTTCTGACCTAGCCTACTACCTTGATGCCTTGCTGACCGTAGATGACGTCAGCACGCCGTGTTAACTCCTGGCACTTTTACTGTCTTCAGGGACGTCGCCACAACGACAACATCAACTATGCGTACGACAAGAGCTTCGACCTCAGGGACTCTGACAACGGCGGCTTCGTGCTGGCCGAGAGTAGGAACCACTACGCCCTGGACCACCTCAAGGACCGCGCCGCCAGCTACGACCGCAACGTCGACAAGGACGCCGCCCACGCCTCCGCTGCCGACGCCAAGCAAGCCGCCCACAAGGCAGCCGCCGCCCACGACGCTGCCGCCCACGCTGCCACCTCCGATGACTTTGCCCGTCAGTCCGCCAACAACGCAGGCAGCTACGGCCGGAACAGAGACTGGGCTAACAAGGTAGGGGACAGACAGTGACAGCTATGGTCAGCAGAGAGAATGGCTAACAAGGTAGGGGACAGAGAGCTATGGTCAGCACAGAGACTGGGCTAACAAGGTAGGGGACAGAGAGCTATGGTCAGCACAGAGACTGGGCTAACAAGGTAGGGGACAGAGAGCTATGGCCAGCACAGAGACTGGGCTAACAAGGTAGGGGAAAGAGAGAGCTATGGCCAGCACAGAGACTGGGTAACAAGGTAGGGGACAGAGAGCTATGGTCAGCACAGAGACTGGGCTAACAAGGTAGGGGACAGAGAGCTATGGCCAGCACAGAGACTGGGCTAACAAGGTAGGGGACAGAGAGCTATGGTCAGCACAGAGACTGGGTAACAAGGTAGGGGACAGAGAGCTATGGTCAGCACAGAGACTGGGTAACAAGGTAGGGGACAGAGAGCTATGGCCAGCACAGAGACTGGCTAACAAGGTAGGGGACAGAGAGCTATGGTCAGCACAGAGACTGGGCTAACAAGGTAGGGGACAGAGAGCTATGGCCAGCACAGAGACTGGGTAACAAGTTAGGGGACAGAGAGCTATGGCCAGCACAGAGACTGGGCTAACAAGGTAGGGGAAAGAGAGCTATGGCCAGCACAGAGACTGGGTAACAAGGTAGGGGACAGAGAGCTATGGCCAGCACAGAGACTGGGTAACAAGGTAGGGGACAGAGAGCTATGGCCAGCACAGAGACTGGGTAACAGGTAGGAGACAGAGAGCTATGGCCAGCACAGAGACTGGCTAACAAGGTAGGGGACAGAGAGCTATGGCCAGCACAGAGACTGGGCTAACAAGGTAGGGGACAGAGAGCTATGGTCAGCACAGAGACTGGGTAACAAGGTAGGGGACAGAGAGCTATGGCCAGCACAGAGACTGGGTAACAGGTGGGAGACAGGCAGTGACAGCTATGGTTACCAAAGAGATTATGTCTGTCGCTCTGTCTGTCTGTGTCTGTCTGTCTGTCTGTCTGTCTGTCTCTCTGTCTCTCTCTCTCTCTCTCTCTCTCTCTCTCTCTCTCTCTCTCTCTCTCTCTCTGTTGTGCGTGCATCAGTATGTGCACACGTGTATGTGTGTATGTATGTATGTATGTATGTATGTATGTATGTATGTGTGTATGTATGTATGTGTGTGTAATTATGTATGTGTGTATGTGTGTGTGTGTGTGTGTGTGTGTGCGTGCGTGTGTGTGTGTGTGTGTGTGTGTGTGTGTGTGTGTGTGTGTGTGTGTGTGTGTGTCGTGTTGAGATTCATTTTCTTTGAGGATTTGTCGTACTAAACTAGGTACCAGATATAACAACAATTCAAGAGCATGAGCAATTCTGTCAAATTCAAGTCAGGTGTTTTATTTACATAAAAGAAAAATAGGTACACATATCCTGCAGAGTCGAGTTTTGAGGTGGGGTGCAGTGTGCGCTGAGCTGGCCCCACTGATCATACATGCGGCTGGTCTGCCACTGATCATACATGCGGCTGGTCTGCCACTGATCATACATGCGGCTGGTCTGCCACTGATCATACATGCGGTGATCTGCCATGGCCAAGCAAGATGCGACAGTGACAGCGAGGTCCTTGGTTCGTAGGAGTGACATCAGAGTGTCCTTCTCCTAGATGAACCGCCTGTCACAACAACGAGCTCCATCTACCGGGCTTTGAGATGAGAGTTGTCCCTTCTTGGCTGGCTGCCCACCAAGGCTGTCGAGCCGTCTGCCCATTCAGTGTGGGGCAAGACGTAAAGGGAACAAAAAAGCGTAGAGTGCTTCGTGCTTGTAGTACAAACAGCAGTTCCAGCAAGTATTCAAAGTCCTCAGTGCTGCACATGTTGCCAACAGGCTGACACTGTCCCCAGTGAGTTCCCGATAACATGCTGATCATCGTCTGATTGAGAAGGCTTTACATCTGTGCGGTACTGCGCATTCTGCTGTCTAGCTTTTGCTTATAGAAAAGCATTTCACTGGGTAATGTGTGAACTGCTAATTGTGATGTTACGTCTAGAGCTTGTTGTGTAGCTGTGAAAACCATGAATTTAACGATTCCTTCCTTCCCCACCAGGTGGACCACAGCAAGGGAGCGAATGAGGGTGTAAATTATGATCTGAATTAAACGATTACCTCCTTCATTCCAGTGAAACACAGCAAGGGAGGCTGTGTGTGTGTGTGTGTGTGTGTGTGTGTGTGTGTGTGTGTGTGTGTGTGTGTGTGTGTGTGTGTGTGTGTGTGTGTGTGTGTGTGTGTGTGCGTGTGTGTGTGTGTGTGTGTGTGTGTGTGTGTGTGGATAATGACATGAATTGAACGACTGCCTCTATCCCGCCAGAGCAAGGAGGGGGGGGGGGGGTGTAGTAGGGGTTTTGATGGTGATGTGAAGTGATCGATTTTCTCGTTTCCATCAGGTGGACCATAGCACGGGAGGCAGTGGAGATATAGATGACGATGTGAACTAAATGATTTTCTCGTTTCCATCAGGTGGACCATAGGGAGGATAGTGGGGGTGTTGATGATGAAGTGAACTAAACGATTTTCTCGTTTCGATCAGGTGGACCATAGCAAAGGAACCAGTGGCGTGTGGGATGATGCTCGGCGCTCTGCTTCTGACGTCTACAAGAACCTGGCAGCCAATCAGGGCAACTACGCCCATGGAGGCCATGCCTACGCTCCTGGTGTGTATGGACTGGGACTGGCTGCAGTGCCTGCCTATGCCCCCAAACCTGGCTATGCTCCTTACGGGGCTGGCTATGCTCCTAACGGGGCTGGCTACTATGGCGGAGCCCCTTACAGAGCTGCCCCTCTGGCAGGTCCAGGCTACGTCGGTGTGGATGGATCCAATGCCGCTGGCGCCAATAACCAGGCCGTTAGGGATGGACTCCGCCAGTCTGATGCTGCTGCCAGAGCTCACCACCTGCAGAACCACTACAACCAAGACCAATGGCTCCATGACCGCAACACCGGCTACGATCGTAACGCCCATGGCGCCGCTGCCGACAGAGGGGCCGCAGATGCTGCCAGACAAGCTGCTCATTCCGCCCACAAAGCCGATGCCGCCAGCGCCGCTGTTTCCAGCGCTTCGGAGGCTGACCATAGCAAGGCTTCTTTCGACGAGGATGTGTGGAAGAAAGAGGCAGACAGGACCCGCCTGCGCGACCGCGACCACAACCACAAGGTCTACAAGAAGTGGTTCAACAACAAACGGCGTGGCGGGGACAACTGGGAGCGTCTCAAACTGGACCGTGACTACAGGGACGACGTCTTCGGCCACGACGCCGCCTTCAAGAAGGACTGGGCCAAGGCCGACGACCACAGCCACTGGGACGCCCACCATGACGCCAATGGACACAACACTCACGCCGCCCGCGCGGCTGCCGCGGCTCAAGATGCTCACAGCGACGACTGGAAGAAGGAGGTGGACGGTCACCAGCACGCCAACGCTGCCAACGATTCGCGGAACGCCGCGCAACGCAACGG
>JADBJO010005358.1:5000-10000 GCA_016801955.1 Conus betulinus | reverse complement strand
TTTTTTTAATACATAGGTTATATATGCAAGTAAGAGAGTCTGTTATGACTGGTGCAGACAACTTGATTATATTGGGATCCAGGTCGTAAATATCTTTGGTTTTCGATTATTCCTGTGACATTAAGTATGCAATTACTTCGGGTATTGTTATGTAAGGAATTGACACATAAGATTTAATATTCTTTGACTTACAATATTCAGTTACTAATTCTAGACCACCGTTTCCTTGTCATTCGGTCAGAGAGAGAGAGAGAGAGAGAGAGAGAGAGAGAGAGAGAGAGAAGAGAAGACAACACTCTTTATTTACGAGGATAATAGATAAACACTGATATGCCTTTTTTGCATCCAGTCCTCGCCCCGAGTAAGTGGAGTTAGATTTTAACATGTGATCTGAGTGCTGTCGTTACAGACACAGCGACAAGTGGCTTACGTGCAAGCGAGGAATAAATATTATATTTGAACTGATTGCGTTCAACGGATACTTATGTATTGAATGCAGGCTGCAACTGTCGAATAACCGCCTTTTCTGGTATGTTTGATGTGTATTAATCAGTTCTACATGTGTGTTTTAACTGCTCTTCCCGGTTTTCATCCTTGAGATACGTCTAATGTCAGGAAAAGGGGTGGAGGATGAGATGGGGGCTAGATTATGGAGGGAAGGGTGTATGGAGGTGTGTGGGAAGGAGGGATTCCCTTTATTTTGTTGAACTTTTAATCGTAAAACGTAACGCGAATAAATCAACACACGAATTTGAGTACTGACCATAACGTGTGTAAAGACTCCATCAATGCTATTAAATTTTCTGTACTTGTGTATGGTCTTAATGATCCCATTACATGCACGTTTTAACATGGTCAGAAAAAGGGTTAAAACATCATTATGAAGAGTATTTATACAGCGCCGATACTCGGCTTGAAGCCAAGCTTAAAGTGCATTACAATCCACACTCTGGTTTACACAGCGGGTTGTCTCCGTGGGTAGATCTAGTTGAAATGTGAGGCGACAGCAGGCGTTGAATCAACGCCTTTCTTGCGCTGAAGTGAATGAAGACAGGTGATTGTTCATTCGTTTCCGTTTGTCCTGAATGTTTCGTTTCTTGCATGGAAAAGACCTAAGAGGTCGAAACGCATCCTCTTTTGTTTTGTATTTCGTTTTGATCACGGTTTTTTTTTTTTTTTTTTTTTTTTTTTTTTTGCTTTTTGCGCGCTGATACTAATATTTAAAATTGACCTGGTTAGAGCCAACTGAAGAGCTGGCTGCCAGCGCTTTATTCAGTCCTTTTCCATGTCATTCAGTCAGTATCATTCACTAAATTTCCGTCCCTCATCCTTTCGATCGTTCACCTAGGTGCATGCTATGAGTAACGGGTCATCTATGCCAACGGCCAAACCGGCCTTCTGTTCCAAAACTTGATGGGATTTTACGTGTGTGCAAGATGTTATGCGCGTGTTCACACATGGAACCTTGGTTAGTAATTTTCATTCGAAGGACGTTGGGGGAAATGGGGTCAGAACCCATTTTAACTCCGAGGGAAAGATCCCCTTGTACCGAAACGGCCTGGTGGAGATTCGAGCCCGCAAACCCCAGGATCACCACGAATACAAGCCCGCCATTCTGGTCCCATATGTAGCCATCAGTTCATGCCCTTTTGCTACTGTAAAACACCCAAGACTGATCTGATTTTGTCTGGCTTTTGTTTTGCGAGTTTTTCGTGTATGACAAATAAGGCACTGGCAGTTTATTTTCTCAGTTTTCTGCCTGTCCTTATTAAAGGAATATTGTGAGTTTAGAAGTGTGTACTATCAAAATGTTAAGTTGATTATTTACGCGTTCACGAAGTGCTCTGGGATCTGCGCTTTTCGCAACAAGCTCACTCACATGGTGATCCAAATGATCTGTCCTTCTATTGACCATCATCGATTGTTATCTTCCGGTCTAAACCTCTCGAAAGGCATTTTAATTAAAATCTGCAGTCCCGTGTCAGCTGAGATAAGCTTTAAGTTTATATTACGTGAACTTTTACCGTGACTTGAGATTTACCGTCTCTTCACTGGAGCATGAGCGTTAACCTGTGACAGTGCATAATGATCCCCAGTTTGTACTAACACGGTCCATTACCATTATGTGTGGTCTTACATAAGCAACAAACCACTATCTTTCTTTCCTTTGTTTTCTGACTTCGTTCTCTCTACCTCTATTTCTTTAGTTCTTTCTGTATGAATCACTGGTCAGAACCGGTTTTTTTGCCGGTGTGGCAGACCAGACTCTAACTCGTCCAGAGCAGGCCCCAATATCAACATTGCCTGACCCAGAATATGTCCCCATAAATTGGCCTGGGCCAGAATACGCCCCGGACATGAACTAACCCATGTACTTTGTACCTGAGGTATAATCAGGGCCATTGTGAGCGTCTCCCATCTGTGAACCCTGAAGTGTATTGATATTTGTAGAGTGTGAAGATTGCCAGGAAACACAACCTGTGAAAGTTGGCTCGTTGAACATCGAAAGATTTTGTTTTTAAATTAATGTTTACCCTATCAAAGAAATCTTATTTGGAATGGGAACAGCTCATAGCAGTCCACACACACACACACACACACACACACACACACACACACACATCACAGAATGGGAACAGTTCATAGCAATCAACACACACACACACACACACACACACACACACACACACATACACACGCACGCACGCACGCACGCAGGCACACACACACACACAGAATGGGAACAGTTCATAGCAATCAACACACACACACACACACACACACACACACACACACACACACACAGAATGGGAACAGTACATAGCAATCAACACACACACACACACACACACACACACACACACACACACACACACACACACACACAGAATGGGAACAGTACATAGCAATCAACACACACACACACACACACACACACACACACACACACACACACACACACACACACACACACACACAGAATGGGAACAGTACATAGCAATCAACACACACACACACACACACACACACACACACACACACACGCACGCACGCACGCACGCACGCACGCACGCACTCACGTACGCACGCACGCACGCACGCACACACAGACAGAGAATGGGAACAGTTCATAGCATCAATCACACACACACACACACACACACACACACACACACACACACACACACACACACACACACACATACACAAACACACGCGCACGCCCATGAAAATGATGGTTCAACAATATATTTGACAGACAATGTTGGACAAAATTTAAATGCCCCCTGTTTAAAGCAGTAACTGAAAGTCGTGGAGATGAAATGGTCCCATTTTGATTCCAAAAAGTCATAATAATCCTCATGCACAAAGGGAAAATTTGACTAAAATGACCTCTTTAATTTTAAGGGCAGTTGCCTTACACTAACACTGATTTCAAAAGCATGTCAAAAGTATTAGCAATTAGATCCTAGAAATTCACAGAAATCCATTGTAAAAGAAGACTAAGCCAGTGTTATTAGGAATCATAGTATGACCTCCCCACTTGAGACTGCTTTATGACATACACACCACATGAACAACACAGGGGCAATGACTGCTTTCGATTTTTTTTAAAACATTCATGCGTTAACCTTGGAGCCAGAATATACATTTAGCTTGGGGCCAGAATACATCAACCAAATGTACACGGTTCTGCAAAATGCATAATAAGCTTTTTTTAAGGGAGGGATGGGTGTCACACTGTTTTCCAGCTAAAAGAACGCCACAGGAGTGACCACGAGGCCTCTTACTTTATGTCACTGGGTGAAGCTACTTGCAGTAGAAAGAGGGCAACACCTAAACATCAAAGGCATTAAAATCAAACAAGACGTCACTGTATTATTAATGATTATTTCCTGTCATTACTGCTCGCTAGTAAGCTATGAGCAGTCCCAATGTGTTCATAGAGAACGTCATTCATTCTCAAACCTCTGCAAGAGCAAAATAGTCAAGACTGACAAAATGAGTTTAAATATAGTAGCGACTGTGCAAGACCGAAATTCAGGTCTGCCTACTGCAACGGCATGATCATCGGCAGCGAGTTTGTGTTCACTGTGAACATTGTCCTCTTTGATATTACAGACATTGACACGTGACTCATCCTCCAACAGAGAAACGGTCAACGTACTCGTACTTGCAACATGATGTATACACAGGAGGTATATTCTGACCAGGTGGGGGATAACATAGCGCAGGCTGGTTTCAACCCCAGGGGTTAAAGTAGGCTAGGCTACTTTACACCTGGAGTATTAACTTGACAGGGAGTAGAGTTTGGCTTGCTACACCCGTTCAGACAGATCGTATGACCCACTTGATAATAAGCATACAGTTAGAAGCGTATCTATTCTATGCTTGAGCATTGCTCTTCATTAGAGGGATTATTGTACACGCACGTTTTGATTTCTAAAGAACCTAGTTTGCGGCTCCAGTTCATAATTTGTCAGGACACTCTGACATTGTGAACAGAATGGTTGTGAATGCAAAGGATGATGAACAAGACAAGGACACTGGAAGTAGAGATGACAATGGTTTAGATGCACAGGAGGTCGACGATAGTGGTGATGACCAAACTGATGGTCATGATGAAGACGTATTAGCGTCAAAGTAGGGCACCTCATGTGATGTAGCTCCACTGTCTCCCAATTTAAAGAGTTGTTTGAAAAAAAAAAAACAAAAAAACGCATGCATATGTTTCAATACCATGACTGACTCTGTCATCTAGAGGTACGCTCTCTCTCTCTCTCTCTCTCTCTCTCTCTCTCTCTCTCTCTGCTGCCACTGGCATCAGACTTCCCTGTCATAGTTACTTCCAGATCGAATACTATGGATTAACTACCTGTGTACAGTCTGCACATTTAGATGTTACCATTCCCATGCTAGGCAGTCACTCTGCTACATATTTCACGATTTAACTGAATGCCCAATTATTCCAAAAGCGCTTAGAGCAAAATTCAGAACAT
>JADBJO010005357.1:162058-164501 GCA_016801955.1 Conus betulinus | reverse complement strand
CATATTCATCTGAAGTATCTAATACTGATTATGGCCTTTCTTCTGAGAGTTTGTAATCAAGATGCATCTGAAGAGGGCAATGGAACACACGACAATCAACGGCAGCCACACAGCACACACACCACACACACACAGCACACAACACACACACACACACACACACACACACTACCACACACTACACCCACACACATCACACACACACCCAACACACAAATAATGGATCGGTAGGACAAGATGATAGTACTGTGACTTTTTTTCTATATACAACAGCGTGTCGCAATCCTTTTTAGTTTCCTTCCTTGTAGTGTTTTTGCAGCTTGAGGAGATCTATGATGTTTTACTACATCCTGATGACTGATTGCAGTATCAGTTTTCGTGGCTTTCACGTCCTAACTCAAATGATGAAAAAAAAATGGCAGGGAGGATATCTATCAAGTGAAGCAATGACATAGAATCCGTTGATTGAAAACTAACGGAGACGCATCCCTGGCCACCCCTACCCCCGGTCCGCCCCCCCCCCCTCTCCATCTTCTCCTACCACACCAGTCCCCCCCCGCTTGCCCCCTCTACCTACCGCCTTGTCCTCTAACCCCTCACCTCACACTTCCCACTTTCGCCTCTTTTCTTCAAAAACTCCCCTCTCCCCTTTTCCCTTTCAAAGCATGGATGATCAAAGACCTTTAGATTGCTCCCCCCCCCCCCCCTCCCCCCACCCCCCTTTATTTGGCGTGCATTGCTGCTCTCCCTGTCTCAGTTCTTCGCAGAGACGGCAAACACGCATCTTTTGCAATCTACATACACGCTGTCGTGCGAGGGCCTGTTCGATGTTTGGCTTCCACGGCCCAATATTTGCTCATCTCACCAACACGACTCTTATCGGTCGCAGTAGGTAGTGTTTCCGCGTGCGAGTATGTGAAGACGTGCATCCGATAAATACGGTGGTGATTGTTTCTGTTATGAGGACATTAAGGGATCGCCCTGACTTAGACAAGCACTCTAACACATCACTGCGCACCTTTCAAACCACTTAACAGACTCCCGCTAGCCACTCTTAGACATTCACCTACACATAACACGCTTTACAAACCCATCATGCACGCACACACATCACACACACACACACACACACACCCACACACAATCAAACACACGAACACACACACACACACACACCCTACCACACACACACCACACCATTCATACAAGATAATAGTAGATAGCTATAGATATATAACCACACACACGCACGCATGCACGCACGCTACACATACATTACGCAACACCACACAGCACGAACACAAACACTACACACGAACCACACACACCACACACACACACACAGACACACACACACACTACAACACGCATCACGCACACTTCACACACCGCTGCCGCGCGCACACACACCACACACACAACGCTATCGCTCCACTACACACACCACACGACACACACACAATCCACAAACACCCTACTCACCATCTGCAGCGAGCGACTAGCACGGCGACTTACGCACGCGCGCGCGCTCTGCAAGTCAACTCACCTCATACGACACACACCACACAAACCACACACACACACACAATCCACCCACCACACACATCACGACACACACACCACCACACACTAGCACACACATACACACACCGGAGTCAAAGGCAGATGCAGAGTAGATACCGATACATAGATGAAACAGATGTGGCATCAGACAAACAGATAGACATTACATCGTCTATCATTACTTTATTTTTGACCGCACACGTGAAAGGGATCGTAATAAGCATCGTCTATTATTAAATTAGTTGAGCCTGTACAGTGAAAGGGACGTAATGCCGGAACGCCGACACCAGAGTGAAGTCACTTGTCGTGTGGACGTTTCCTGTCTACGTCAAGGAAAATGTCCGCTCGGACTGGCTGATTACGGTTGATGAAATGCACCATAGGCCACTCTCCGGCAGGCTGTTGTGTCGTTTATTGTGATGTCGTGCGAGTTACCGAGTGATTTTGCCTGTTTTTGAGACAGGGGCCGGAACAGCTCAGTGGGTACAGCATCGGACTCGTAATCTTGGGGTTGCGGGTTCGCATCTCCACCCGGGCCGTTCGGTACAGGAGGATTTTTCCCTCGGAGTTACCATTGGTTCTGACTCCATTTCCCCATACAGTTCCTTCAAATGAGACTATAAACGAGGTTCCGTGAGTGAACGCACGCACAACATCTTGCACACACCGTAAAAATCCCATCACCAACTTTTGGAAGAGAAGGGCCAGTTTGGCCGTTGGTATGGATGACACGCTACACATATCATGCACCTTCCCCGAAGTTGGAGTATGGCTTTGCCTCAATGGCGAGATGAAAAAAAAAACGGTCATACACATGCAAGTGTCAGAATAATCAACTTGATGATTGTGGACACTCTAGGAAAGAAGAAAAGAAAGAAGA
>JADBJO010005357.1:152058-157058 GCA_016801955.1 Conus betulinus | reverse complement strand
TCTGTCTCTGTCTCTCTGTCTCTGTCTCTGTCTCTGTCTCTCTCTCTCCCCCCCCCCCTCTCTCTCTCTCTCTCTCTCTCTTCCAATGTTGTGTTTCGTGGTAAGTATTGTCAACAAATTTGACCTCGTTTTAACACATTCTTAAACACTTATATCACACTGGCTATGTTACATTTACAGAATTTTCTTTGGACCGAAAACACGCATAAAGCCTTCTCTTGTTCTACATTAGGAAGATTGTGTACACCAGTGTCTTTTTAGTTGTGTGTTTGTGTCATGTGAATGAGAAAAGTGTTATGTGAATGGAAAAGTTTCATGTCAAAGAAAAGAGTGTTAAGAGATTCTGTAATTTTTGCGATTGTGGAAAGGAACCTACGGTTTGGTGCTTTTTTGTATTCATGGAGTGCAACCACCAGCGATGTGGACGAGTGGGACGCTGAGTGGATTGTGAAGTGTGTTCACCCAATGTGAGGAAGGGTGGAAGATTATTGTTACTTCAGAGGAGCTCTGGACACGGACAGAGGAGGATGTCTTATTGTAACCCTCGTGGGGTTTTGATATAGTCAGGACTAGGATTGTCCTATGCAACCCTGGGTTGGGTGTGCTATATGGTTGGACTGGCTTTGTCCGATGCAACCAAGGTTTGGGTGTGCTTAACCCTTGGTGGGTGTAATATGCCTGGCGTGGCAAAGTTTCACTCAAGTATAGAGTGTAGATGTAGACTGGAAGTCTACTAGGGTAGGCTTGTCGCTTATTCCCAAGAAGGTGAGTACAGTTGGGGTTGCAAACTGGTTAAAGCAATTACATTAAAGGTGTAATTGTAATGATAACAGAAGTTTAATGAAAATAAAGATTTGAGGATATTGCGCTATTTGGGAAAAAGAGAAAGATGAACGTTGAACGCGAAAAGAAAAGAAGAATTGAAAAATTAATAAATAAAATATTGTTGTATAAAGATTTTCTTCTGTACCCCAACTGTAGGTAGGAATAGGTTGGCGGAACAAGACTCATGTGAGTATTCTATTTTGATTTTGGAGTGAATGTGAAAGGAGTTCAAAAGGAGATATGAATAATAAACAGAGAGAAAGAGAAAAAATAAATAAAATTCATTTTAGAGGTTAACCCTGGACCTAGGGTTTCGTTACAGAATCCCTCAGCGTCCAGTGGTGTTCCAGACTAGAGGTGTACCAGCCTAGTGAGGATCCAGACTGTGGTGGTCCAGAGGTGGTACAGCCAAGTGCATGAAAAGCTCCTCGACAAGTCAAGAAGATGACTTGTCTTTACTCCAACTATTTAATATAAACGAACTGATAGTGCAACATGTCTGTGAGTGTGTTTGATTCTTGACAAAACTTTGATATTGTATTATTGTTTGTATGTGGGGAAATATCTTGTGAAGAGAAGAAATAATTGTTTGGAAAAACGCACTGAAGTGAAAAGAAGATTTAAGACCCTTTTCTTTATTGTTGAGTAAAGGGAGCGTTTTATAGACAACTTAATTTTGTGGTGATAGTGCTCCTTTGGGTGTGAATGGAGTGATTGTGCGTTGCCTACGAAGTAAGCATACTTTATTTGTGAGTGCAAGTGTGTATGTGCACAAACATGGGTGTGTGACAGCTTGATTTTGCTTTTAAACCTGTCAGTTTTACAGACAGAAGCACAATCATTCAAACTTTCCTTCATCTTCCATGTTCTGGACATGCACCAATCCAGTTTTGTTTACCTGACTTCTCCATACCCCCAAAAAGGGGTTTGAAGATTACCAATAAAACTGCAAATAGCAAACGACAAGAACGACAAGAATAGCACTGACAAGGAGTTTAAAAAAAAAAGATCAGCAATGGTCATGGTGCAGCGGTTACTGTCACAGACTGATGGCAATAAGGTCAAACGTCCCACACCTTTCAGGGCTGTTATGGACCCTAACTGTCCCCTACACACACTCGTCACGTGAGCATTGACCAGTGCCACAGGGTCAGGGTTCATCCACCTCATCACTGTGTCTCTGTCGTGTTACATAAATGTCCCCTACCTAACACTGCAGGTGACCATGTCTCTCGGGCCTGGTTGATACATTCTGACGAAAAGACGTGTCTAATGTCCGACTGAAGAAAACTCCCGTGGCATATTGTTCAGGATGTTCCTCCTCCTTAGACATGATCAAGTCATTGTGATCTTTTGGGGGGTTTCTCTCACGACCAATTTATTGTTTCCCTCCTTCACATGTGAAGGTCGTGCAGAACACACGCCACACTTCGGTGTCAGCAAGCTGATGACACTTATCATTGGATGGACATGGTGACGTTCGTTCTTCCCTAGACGTTTATCCACGCAGGTTCCACAGTTAAGCAGTCCTCATTAATCGTCAGTGGAAGGGGGAAGGAAGGGGTGGGGATGGCTTAGCAGAGGAGGTCCAGCGTGTGTTGGGTCGGAAGAAGCGCCGCTGAACGCCTCCACAATGAAGGGGCAGCAGAACTGGGCCTCCTCTGCTGAGTTTGCCCCAGATGACCAGCTGTGACTGCTTCAGGGTGTGGCTATGTATGTGGTGACGGGAGTGGTCAGCATGGGAGTGTCAGCACTGACAGGGCAAGGACGGTCAGAGAGAATCCCCCACCCCCTCCCCACTCCTCCTTCCCACTCTCCCTCCACTCTCGGACATGTCGTCTATAAAAAGACCCAGTCACCCAAGTATTCCCACTCTGCTGGTTAGTGTGTCAAAGACGTTTATTCCTACACAAGGTGATTTCTCAAAATTATTCTGAAAACACTAAGACCGTAAGATATGCCATTACTACTGAAGACCAGGTGGATTCTAGCAAAGGTAAAAGTACCATCAAACAAACCTTCAGTCTTTATATCCCTGCTTTAAAAAAAAAAAGAAGAAAGAAACCGCACCTCGAACATGAGAGCGAGTTCGACCACATCCTCAGACAGAAGAAATGGTTAGCACAAACCCAAGCACACTGAACGTGAGTGGGAAAAAAAAAAAAGTAAAAAGGAACTGAAATGTGATCACGCTTCAATACGAGAGGTCGGTAAAGTAGGCCGCTGTCTACAGACTACATACAATAATCGATGGCCTGGAGACAGCTGTCGGGGACATCAGAACATGTTCTTATCGTTGTATTGATTCTTCCCAGTTCCATGTCACCACTGGTGCAGAAAATCGCTAAGGACCAGCAAGGGGGAAGGGGGGGGGGGGGGGGGGGGGGGGGGGGGGGGGGTTGCAGGGAAAAGGGGTGGGGAGGGAGACGGTGGGGGAGGTGGGGGAGGGCAATTCGCTTTAATCTATGTCATGGTGGGGCTTCCTTTACTGTGTCAGCAGAAAATCGGCTGACAGCGCATTCAGAAGCAAACATTCTTCTCCTGAGGAACTACGGACACAATGGGCGTGTTCATAATGGGGTGGTGAACGGTTCTCGTGTTGTAAGTTGGGTGTTGGATCAGTATGAATCCTCACCCTTATTTGTTGGCACAATGCTGGCACCTGTTGGATTTTCCCACCGGCCCTATGACGCGCGCACGTGTGTGTGTGTGTGTGTGTGTGTGTGTGTGTGTGTGTGTGTGTGTTGTGATTTGTATGTGTGTGTGTGTGTGTGTGTGTGTGTGTGTTGTGATTTGTGTGTGTGTGTGTGTGTGTGTGTGTGTGTTGTGATTTGTATGTGTGTGTGTGTGTGTGTGTGTGTGTGTGTTGTGATTGTGTGTGTGTGTGTGTGTGTGTGTGTGTGTGTGTGTGTGTGTGTGTGTGTGTGTGTGTGTGTGTGTTGTGATTTGTGTGAGTGTGAGTATGTGTGTGTGTGAGTGTGTGTGTGTGTGTGTGGGTGGGTGGGTGTGTGTGTGGGAATACATATACGTTATGTTGAGTGGGTATGTTTGTTTGTTTAGGTTGACTATTTTTTTAACATCTTATTTGGGGAGGTGGAAGGGACATCAAGAGCTAGGGTAGAGAAGAGGGAAGGCATCGTTTTATTTTGTTACCACATTCAATCTGAATCTCTCACAGAATTGTGCCAGCGACGGGACACTGAGCTCTTTCGGGATATCCTATGCATATCTTGCTCACAGGAATTTCCTTCAGAACTGTGCCAGCGACAACTCTTTTTGAGTCCTGTCAGTTCACCCTGTGCATATGTTGCCCGAAGGCAGTTCTTACAGGACTGTGCCAGCGACAACTCTTTTGAGTCCTGTCAGTATATCCCATGCATACGCTGCGCACAACGTGTGAAGGTCCATTGAAGGTTTTCGTTATTCCAAGGGATGACTGACTGCCTGATGGGTAACATACTTTTCTCCATCCTAGCAGATGAAGGCTTGGCGTACGAATGTAGGGGATGGGAAAGGGTAAGAGAGTCGGAAGGGGACCCATAGAATATCACATGTCTTGATATATATAAGATTATATCTTATATTATTATTTCTAGTAAAGAGTCGTTTTGAACCTATGAACCCAAAACGTCAATGTTTCCTGCTTTTTAAAGTCAGTAGTCGTTTGTGACATATGATCCAATACAGGGCTATGGATTTATAGCACTCCATTATGCCATATGTTTCAACGATTCGATGTGTTGTACTTCCGTTCAATAGTCATCTATAATACATGTCCAAACGCTTCAAAATATTACAATGTATATCACACATATAATATAGGGAGGAGCAGTTGACCATTTAGTTTGTAACTGGCAATCATTGGTAGATGCAACTGAAAAGGAAAGAAACCGACAAAGTTGTTGATGTTATCTAATATGTAAGAAATTGCATTAACTCGGGCTCTTTGGTCACGATTTAAAGCACGCATCAGTTTCCTTCCTCATGATTTCTACGTCTTTGTGGTAAAACCGTCGTCGACAGAGAGAGAGAGAGAGAGAGAGAGAGAGAGAGAGAGAGAGAGAGAGAGAGAGAGAGAGAGACGTTCGTGCGCAAGTATGTATGTTTGTGTGTGTGTGTTGTGTGTGTGTGTGTGTGTGTGTGTGTGTGTGTGTGTGTGTGTGACAGAACGAAAG
>JADBJO010005357.1:117058-127058 GCA_016801955.1 Conus betulinus | reverse complement strand
CTTACCCCCCCCCCCCCCCCCCCCCCCCTCTGGAACTACCCTGGGGTAAGTCTGGGCTAGCCTGCTTTTACCCCCGGGGGTCATTCGAGGACTAGCTAGAACTTACCCCCCCCCCCCCCCCCCCAGTTGGAACTTACCCCCACGGGGGTAAGTTTGGGGCTAGCCTGGATTTAAACCCCCCCCCCCCCCCCCCCCCCCCCCCTCAAGGGTCAAAGACGGCTACATGCCAATGTGACCAAGTGCCAATGTGACCAAGCGTAGTTGTGACAAAATGTCGTTGTGACCACGTGTCGTTGTGACCAAGTACCGTTGTTGCTTCATCCCGGTTTGCCTCTTTTAAACTATTTTACAGCTATTTAGTCTCTTGAGTACCTGTGTACCTTAGCTTGTACAATGCAGATGACTAGTGGTCAGTGCCACTGACCACTGGTCATTATGACGTAAATCGGAGATTTTAACTATTTAACAGCTAATTAGTGTTTCCCCGAGTGCTTGTGTACCTTGTACAATGTAGATTACTTGTGGTCAGTGCCACTGACTACTGGTCATTATGACGTAAATCGGAGATTTTAACTATTTCACGGCTAATTATAGTCTCCCGAGTACCTGTGTACCTTGTACAATGCAGACGACTGGTGGGTCAGTGTCACTGACCCACTGGTCACTATGACGTAAATCAGATATTTGACTATTTTACAGTTTATCAGTGTCTCATGAGTGTTTGTATACCTTGTGCAATGCAGACAACCAGTGGTCAGTGTCACTGACCATTGGTCACTTTAATGTATATCAAAGATTTTAACTATTTTTTTTACATTAGTGTCTTCCGAGAGTGCCTGTGCACCTTGTTCAATGTAGATGACTGGGGGGGGGGGGGGGGGGGGGGGGGGGGGGGGGGGGGGGGTTCCAACTGGGGGGGGGTAGTTCCAGCTAGCTAGTCCTGGAATGACCCCGGGGGTAAAAGCAGGCTAGCCAAAAGGATCAAATCAAACGCTCACGCACAATCCAAGATCAGTGTGGTAGTCTCCAGCCTGTTGAAGTATGTTTGAATCGTTTATCTAACGTGGTACCATTCCTTCACAGGATTAAAAGCAAAATCATTATCATTATTATCATTGCTATTATTGTTATTATTATTATTATCATCATCATCATTTATTATCACTATCATTATCATCATTATTGTATTATTATTATTATTAATATGATGATTATGATGGTTATCATTATCATTATTATCATGAATACTTATATAGCGTCTATTATTATCATTATCATTATTATCATGAATACTTATATAGCGTCTATCCTCGGCTAGAGACCAAGCTCTAAGCGCTTTACAATCCACACTCGTTTACACAACGGGCTGCCTACCTGGGTAGTGCCCACTGGAGAGCCGCCCGCTGGCGCTTAGCTGTTCAGAGCAAGCTACTTAGTTTTGAGAGTCAGGGGAGTTTACAGCTGCGAGGCCAAGCCGTGAATGCAGGTCAGGGAAAGGGGGGTGTTTTCTGCAGGCTGCTCCCCACCAGCCAGCTAACGGCGCTGTACTCGGCGAACTGAATGTCATCTGTGTAAAGCCGGTCTGGCAACAATGTGTTCGGCATTGCTGAGCGGCCATTACAAGGGGCTGTTAGTTTGATGATTAGTGGTAGTCATGAAAAAAATGTAATATATCTGTGTTCTTGAGATGTGACTGAATAGGCAAAATTCCCGACAATTCTTTTAATACCAAACTCGACTAGGTTTATTTTCCTGTAGATAATGTAGATACGGCATGAAAGCTTGTACACAAGTGGTCAGGCGATATTCAAACAATGACAACACACACACACAATTGTGCAAAAATGACGTCATCACTTTCTGGGAAGTTAATTTTCCCTAGTTAACTAGTACACAAGTTTGATACATGCCTCTGCTTGGACTACAGCAACGAAAATGTTGGATCAGAAATGTGTAAGCCTTGTTTGTTTGGCCCTTTCACTAAGTGTCTCGAACGGGATGGAAAAATAAAGCTGTGTGCGCGCGCTTCATTTAACATCATGTGCATTTTGAACTAAAACACTGCCATTGAAAAGAACAAGGTACAATTATTGAGAAGTTAACGAAAGGCGTGTTAAATGAGAAGCAAAAGAAATTACATGAGATAAACAATCAGACTATGCAAAGTACTTTGCATGCCTACTACAAGTGGATTCAAATCCTTGTTTTACAAAATATTACCAACCATCGTATCTTCCTGGAATGAACTATTATTTTTCAATCTTTTGGGTAGTCTTTTAAGGTCAGGGTATAGAGGATATGTGCATGACTCCATGTGTGTGTGTGTGTGTGTGTGTGTGTGTGTGTGTGTGTGTGTGTGTGTGTGTGTGTGTGTGTGTGTGTGTGTGTGTGTGTGTGTGTGTGTGTATGTGTGCAGTGTGTGTGTGTGTGTGTGTGTGTGTGTGCGCGTGTGTGCGCGCGCGCGCGCGTGTGTGTGTGTGTGCTTTGGTCTGCGTGAGTCTGCTCTCTTCACTTTGTTGTAGGACTTGTTCTGACATAGAACCTTCCTATATCGTGACTGAACTGCAAGCCACCATGGCGAAGCATCGTTCAGGCGCATTGTCTTTCTCTCTGTTCCCCTCTTGTTTCGTGGCAAAAAAAACCAAAAGTGTTGGCTTCCTTCTAGATTCTGAGGGATGAAATAAAAATCCTTGAGAACTGGGTGGGGCCATGGAAATCGCTGATTCTTGACCCACAAGGGCGGGATCTGTTGTCTCAGCATGATCAAGCAGGTGCGCCTCGAATTTGTTTTTCAAGGTTCAGTTTTCATCAGGCCTTACGAGCTCGTGGCCTGAGAAATGTTGGAGGTATTAGTTCAAAATTCCGGCCAACCCTTCTACCAATGAGAAAAGTGGTGGTGTTGGATTTAACTTTAAAAACGGCGTCTTCTCTCTTGTGTGTACTCCAGCTACAAACCCAAAGAAATGACAGAAAGAAGCTTTCTTGTGGAAACATTTTTTTTTTTTTTGCACAAATGACATGACCGTGAATAGATTTTCTTCAATCAATGCTGAAAATTTAGAAAAAAAAGAAAAAAAAAAAAAATGCAAAATTGTTCCCCAGGAAGCATGCATGCGCTTAAAATACAATGTCACTTTACGAAGGGAAACCATTCCACTGCCAATGTGTCTAGTTCGGACATTTTCTAACACGGTGCTTCAGAAAGAATGAACCACCAGGCCACCAGCAATACACCACAGGTACTTTCCACTTGTTTTCCTTACCAATCGCTAACAAGTTTACAAAATTGAGTAATCCTGTTAATATACGAACGAACGAAGAGAAAGCGATGAAAAAAAAAGGAAAGGAGAAGGTAAAAACATACCCGTCTGTATTTCAGACCTTTCTCTGTGCAGTCCGCTTCATGGTATCGATATATAGAAAGACCGTGTTGTCTTTAACAGATAGAGATCCGAAACCAGATCTTAGTGATCCGTCGTGTTTTATCGCACTGTTGATAAACATCTGAAAAGCCCGATTGACAGTGACCTGTGTCTCTCACCGCCATCAAAGTTATGATCTGCACAATTCAGTGACTCGGAACTGACATTGCGACACACCTTTTTGTGATGTGACAGTGATATTCATTTCTAGAATTTGTGCGTGCACAATCCTCATCCGCTTGGTCTTCTGAATTTGTGAATGGGCGTTGTCAAGCTTACCACAATAAACGGTCATTCATTCATTGATTCATTAACTCTCTCCCTCCCCCCCCCCCCCCACCTCTCTCTCTCTCTCTCTCTCTCTCTCTCTCTCTCTCTCTCTCTCTCTCTCTCTCTCTCTCTCTCTCTCTCTCTCACACACACACACACACACACACACACACACACACACACACACACATAGAGATATACACACACTCCCCCCCTTCCCCCATCTCTCTGTCTCTCTCTGTCTCTCTGTCTGTCTGTCTGTCTCTCTCTCTCTCTCTCTCTCTCTCTCTCTCTCTCTCTCTCTCTCAACATGCTACTCACTCAATATACATCAGTCTGTTGGTAGTCGACGGTATGAATGTTTACCGGTGACAGTGGGCACTAGAGGCATCAGCAGCAGAAACAATAGCCTGATCTTCCAGTTGTGAATATCAACAAAAAAGGAGAGAGAGAGAGAGAGAGAGAGAGAGAGAGAGGAGAGAGAGAGAGAGAGAGAGAGAGAGAGAGAGAGAGAGAGAGAGAGAGAGAGAGAGAAAAGCTGATGCCTGTGTGGAAAACTTGACGGCTCTGCAAGCTTCCTCTCCCTTTCTCCACCTCCTCTCTGCACCCCCCCTCCTCCTCCTGCATCTTCAATCTCAACCATGCCCTTTCTTCTTTCTCTTCTACGTCATCACCTGCCATTTTTGTATGTTTGTCCTATCTTCTTTTTCTCCCTTCATTCTTGGTTTGTTGTTGTTGTTGTCGTTGTCGTTGTTGTTGTTGTGTTGTTTATTTTCTTTCTTTTTTTTTATATTAATCCTCCTTCTTCTTCTTCTTTCTTTCATTTTTTTTTTTTTTCCCTTGCAACGAAGGTTCTCTTTTCCTTTTTGAATCCTTTTACATGAACAATTTAATATACCATTCAATGTATTCACGTGCACCAGTAAGTAACGACTATAATATCATTCTTTAGTAATTCCATACACCACATTGTCCAATTCTATTTGATATAGCAGTCATTCATTACAGAGAATAACAAAAGGAAATTTCCATGAAACTGCAGGGGTATTTGATGCTGAGTAGAAAACAGAACAACAACAAGCAAACAAACAAACAAACAGAAATTAAAGTTAAAAAAAAAAAAAATAAATAATAAAAAAAAAAAAAAAATTTTAAATACAAAAAATAAACAAAAATAACATCAAAGGTTAAAAAAAAAAGAGAGAGAGAGAGAGAGAGAGAGAGAGAGAGAGAGAGAGAGAGAGAGAGAGAGAGAGAGAGAGAGAGAGAGTTGTCTATAGCTGGAGAGGAGTTGACGGGGAGGGGGGGGGGGGGGGGGGAAGCGGTTGGAAATAGGTGGGGGAGAGGGGGGGGGGGGGGGGGGGGGGGGGGGGGGGGTAAAGAATGAGGAATAAAGAGGAAAGGAAAGGTCACATACCGCTTCCACAAATCCAAACATATTTGATCCACGCTCAACTGCAGGAGCATTAGAATGCTTTTTGTATAATAATGTGTACAGTTTTGTTAGCTACTGTGACAGAAAAACACGCTAATAAGAATGATAATATTAGAAGTATTTACAATTAACTTTTACTGCGAAGCACTGTAGTATCCTAATCTGCGCACAGTGTGCTATATGGTAACCAGTTTTTAAATGAAATCATGATAACGCATTTCCATTATATGTGCATGCTTTTCTATTTGGTATCTATGTTTAAGTTCGCATATAAATTCAGACAGTCTTGGTATTGCATTAATAATTCTACTTTATAGACGAAAAACTTTGCCCATAGTAAAATAAGATAAAAAATTTGGTCCGTTTTTGTTTTTTTCGTCAGTTCCGAACAAGATCAGCTCGACATTCAGTGACAATCTGAAACAATGTTCACATTTCTGTTTCAAATATCTTTCCAATTCCTTCCAGAATTCTTGTGTTATTGGACAATACCACAAATAATGATGAATTGTGTCTCTTTCATTTTTGCAAAAACTGCATTTGTCGCTGTCTGTGAGACCCATTCCTTTTAGAAGTATATTTGATACTAAAACTCTATGGCAAAGTTTCAGTTGAAACCATCTAAATTTTATTTCTTGATTTTTTCGGACATGTTTTAATACAGTTTCCCATTCTATCGCTGTTTGTAACTTTATTTCCCATTTTTGCAAAGGACTCTATATTGAGTACATCTATTTTATCCAGGAGCAAATTGTAGTAAATTTTTGATCCTTTGACAACACCTGTTATAATTTTCAAAACTTTGCTTTTATCATTCTTGACACTGTTTTCAAATGTTATGTTTCTTTTTCTAGCGTATTCTGTTATAGCCTGGACGCAGCCTAAATAATGGAGGTAATTCACCTGCACTCCTAACTTTCTTGAAAAACTTTTGTAACTTAAAAAAGGTGCCATTTTCATCCATCATATCTCCCACATGAATTATATCTTTGTCAAACCATAACTTGAAATAAAAATGAGTTTTATCAATTTTGAATTTATCGTTATAAAAGATAGGTTCTGCTGCAATCTCCTCAGTATTCTCTAAATCTGTTTGTATGTTCAACGTGTCATAAGATTTAAATACATCCTTCCAAAACTGGTTACACCTACTCTGTAAATACTTCTTTGACCCAAAATAATTTAGATTGTTTACTTCTGGACAGAGCGTTACTAAAACTGTCTTCCACTTTGAGTTTTTAATAATTAATTTTCTAATCCATGACAGTTTTAGAGCTTGCATAAAGGCATGAATGTCTGGCAAACCTATACCTCCGTTTTCAACATTATAAATTGCATACTTTCGTTTAATTTTGTCAGGTTTTTTGTCCCATACAAATTCAAAAAACACATCTTTTGCAGATGCTTTATGTCACTCTCAGGGGGGTTTGGGGGAGTAACATCCACAGGTATACAAGTTTAGACAAAATAAGAGAGATTTAATACTGCAACCTTACCAAGAGGAGTACACATACGTTTTGACCAAATTTTAAACAAATTTTGAACTTCTGTGAACTTATCTGACATATTTATTTCTGTTAGTTTTGATAGATCAGTTGTCACCAAATTCCTAGAAGTTTGAATTTTATAGGGTTCCATATCATATGCTTTTCAGCCAAATGTACAGTTTGTGAGCCTTTCTTTTGCCCTAGCCATACGTTACAGGTTTTTTCAAAATTTTAATTTAAGACCAGAAATGCCTTCAAATTCTTCTATTGAGTTGAACAGTTTTTCATATGACCTTTTATCCCCTTCTAATATAAACGACGTGTCATCTGCAAACTGGCTTATTTTAAATTCTGTGTCAGATATTTTTATTCCCTTAATTTCGTCATCTTCTCTTATTTTGCTCGCTAGTAATTCAACACATAATACAAAGAGATATACGGGGATATGGGATCACCTTGGCGACATCCTCTCCTAATGGGAAAACTCTGAGATATCTTTCCATTAACGATTACATGAGCTTTAATATTTTTGTAAAAAGTGCATATCCATTTAATCATATCCTTTCCAAAGCCCATAGTAGCTGATAACTTTTTCCAAATAGACCCAGTTTATGGAGTCGAAAGCCTTCTCAAAGTCGACTGAGACCAGTAACCCAGGTAGATTTTTGTTTTCTAAGTAATGCATCATGTCATACAATAGTCTTAAATTATCCCCAATATACCTCCCTGATATGAACCCTGTCTGATCTTCGTGAATTAGTTTAGGTAGGACTGTTTTAATTCTGTTAGCTATGCAGGTTGATCCTATTTTATAAGTAACATTTAAACAGTGATATTGGTTCCAGTTTTTATATATTCCTTGGGTTTGTCTCCCTGGGTAAGCATATTATGATACCTTCTCTTTGAGTTACTGACATTTCTCCTTTATAAAAGCCTTCATTTAGAGAACGGATTACAAAATCTCCCAGCTGTTTCCAAAAAAAAAATTAAAGAAATTAACTGTAAATCCATCCGTGCCTGGGCTTTTGTCATTTTGCATATTTTTCAATGCTTCTGTTGCTTCTTCTTTGTTATGAGACCTTCCAGGTTATCAGATTCAATTTTGCTTAATTTTGGTAATATTATCCCTTCATTTTTGTTTTTCTGATCTCTACCAGCTGAGCCTTCTTCTCCTTTAAAGTTATTCTTTCAGTTTGGGTTTGGATCTTTCTTTCATTCTTGTTATTGTTGTTGTTGTTGTTGTTGTTGTTCTTCTTCTTCTTCTTCTTCTTCTTATTCTCTTTTTTTCTTCTTCTTCTTCTTCTTCTTCTTCTTCTTCTTCTTCTTCTCCTCCTCCTCCTCTTTCTTTTTCTTCTTCTTCTTCTTCTTCTTCTTCTTCTTCTTCTTCTCTTCTTCTTCTTCTTCTTCTCTTCTTCTTCTTTCTTCCTCCTCCTCCTCTTCTTTTTTTTTTCTCCTCCTCTTCTTTCTTCTTCTTCTTCTTCTTCTTCTTCTTCTTCTTCTTCTTCTTCTTCTTCTTCTCCTCCTCCTCCTCCTCTTTCTTCTTCTTCTTCTTCTCTTCTTCTTCTCTTCTTCTTCTTCTTCTTCTCCTCCTCCTCTTTCTTTTTTTTTTTCTCCTTCTCTTTCTTCTTCTTCTCCTCCTCCTCCTCCTACTCCTCCTCCTCCTCCTTCTTCTTCTCTTCTTCTTCTTCGTCTTCTCCTCCTCCTCCTCCTCTTCTCCTTCCTCTTCCTCTTCTTCTTCCTCCTCCTCCTCCGTCCTCCTCCTCCTCCTCCTCCTTCTTCTTCTTCTTCTTCTTCTTCTTCTCATCATCATCATCATCATCATCATCATCATCATCATCATTATCTTCTTCTTCTTCTTCTTCTTCTTTCTTCTTCCTCTTCAAGGTTCTCGTTGAGGTTCACCTTTGTAATGGTTTTTTTTTTCTATTTTACTGTTTTGGTCCAGAGCAGCAGTCATATTCTTCTGTCTTCTGGTTGGTGGACAACATGATAATAGACTGCATCGTCTGCACGGTTGGATGGGGAAGGGGCAATAGAGAGGGAAGGGGCAATAGACGGGAAAGGGGCAATAGAGAGGGAAGGGCAATAGAGAGGGGGTAGGGGCAATAGAGAGGGAAGGGGCAATAGAGAGGGAAGGGGCAATAGACGGGAAAGGGGCAATAGAGGGGCAATAGAGAGGAAAGGGGCAATAGAGAGGGGAGGGGCAATAGAGGGGGTAGGGGCAATAGAGAGGGAAGGGGCAATAGAGGGGGAAGGGGCAATAGAGAGGGAAGGGGCAATAGAGAGGGAAGGGGCAATAGAGGGGGAAGGGGCAATAGAGAGGGAAGGGGCAATAGAGAAGGAAAGGGGCAATAGAGAGGGAAGGGGCAATAGAGAGGGACGGGATCTGGAGCTCGGTAGAGGTCCTCCATGGCTTTTGGTCATCCACCACCTTACAGTTCACGATCTTCCCTTCCCCTGAAGGATGGTATCGCATTTAATAGTTTTTGTTTATTTTGTTGTTGTTGCTTGTTTGTTTGTTTCTTTGTTTGTTTCATCTTCCCTTTGTCTGCCTTTGTGGATCTCTTCTGTTTGTCCCTTTTTTTTTGAAACCGTGTCACTTTTGTTGGGTCCCATACAACTCGACTGCGTTGTTGTACTTTAACTACTGTGACAACTGTACAATCTCTCCAGTCCGGACACTAACTGCCTATGGTACTGCGTCTATATCATATTGACTTTTTCATATATATCTTTATTACATTCATGTGTTTACTTTCAGCTTTTTGTTTCACTGGGAGTTATGGATTAAAAGCGAAATGATCGGCGGTCTCAGCATGTCCTGGTCGGACACGCCTTTAGCATGTCAATATAACAAGCAGTCATGGCATTTGTCTGCGTACCGACGATCCACCATTGTATTCCAGTGGGTTCCCTCCCACCGTGGGATCACTGGGAAGGCGAAGGCAGACGCTCTGTCCAAGGCAGGCAGCAATATGGAGCAGTTCAGCCACCTGGTGATCTACAGAGAGGCCAGAGCTATCATCCACAACCAATATCAAAACGAGTGAAAGAGAGGGCTGGGTGCGGACAGTGGTACTGATCCAACCCATCAGCTCCATAGATACCAGCAAACAATCTCTTCAGACTGAGAACTGGCCACTGCCGACTGCTGAGTCACCTCAGCGAATCAAGATTGCCCATACGACGAATGTCCGTGTGGCACTGGATCTCAGACCCCCAGAACACATTCTCCAACACTGTCCAGCCCATGACGTTCTACGACGTCAAACCTGGCCAGAGGGTGCAGAACTGAAGATGCAGCTTTGGGGCAGCCGTCAAGACCTCGAGAAGACTGTGGGATTCATCATCGTGGCGACAGGATTGAAGTTCTGACACAACCAAAA
>JADBJO010005357.1:104558-114558 GCA_016801955.1 Conus betulinus | reverse complement strand
CTCTCTCTCTCTGTCGACCACATGTTTTCTTTACTAGCTCTCATTCAGAAACAGTTTTGTTACAACCGGAAATTTTATGTTGCATTATATGATTTCGAAAAAGCATTTGACACGATTAATCGAAATCTTCTCTGGCCAGTTCTCTTTAAAAATGGCATAAAAGGTAAACTATTTAAATGCATTAAGAGCATGTACAATGATGTTAAAGCTAGAGTTCGATGTGGTTCTCTGACAACAGATTACATTGCCTGCACGCCTGGTTTAAGACAGGGAGATGCGTGCAGTCCTGTTTCTGTTCTCTCTTTTCATTAATGAAATTAGCGGTTGAAGTAATTAACAATGGAAGACATGGTGCTCGATTTTCGCTAGATGCATTTGAATTGTTTATTCTGTTGTTGGCCGACGATGTCCTTTTGATGGCTGAAACAGTTACAGGTTTGCAGACTCAATTGAATAGTTTACAGCGTGCCGCAAACATCTCTTCAGCTTAAAGTTAATATGATTAAGAGCAATATCATAGTATTTAGGAAGGGTGGCTATTTGAGTGTGATAGAAAGATGGCTATCTAATGGCGTGACTTTTGCCTGTAGTAAATGTGTATAAATACTTAGGAATATTCTTCTCCACGCGCTTGAGTTTTACCGCTGCGTGCAAAGACCTTGCAAGCAGAGCTAAAAGTGTTCTTATTTATCTTCTGAAAAGGTTGTATGTGTTAAATTACAATTCTTTTAATTTGTTCATGAAACTGTTTGATTCTCAGATACAGCCAATTGTGCAGTATGGCTCTGAATTGTGGGGTCTAAATAATGCCGTTATTCACTGTGAATCAGTTCATTTATTTGCTTTGAAGAAAATTTTAGGGGTGGACAGGCGAACACCGAATGATGATCTTATTTATGGTGAAACGAATCGATATCCATTATATATAAATTCTGCTGTTCAGTGTATTCGTTACTGGCTTAAGTTGATCCAAATGGAGAGTTACAGGATTCCACATAAAGCGTATAATATGTTGTATGATCTGGATGCAAGAGGTAAGAAAAAAAAAATGGGCCACAAATGTTCGCTTATGCTTGTTTAATTATGGATTTGGTTTTGTTTGGGCCAGTCAGGGGTGTCGGCAGTGTTCATGATTTTATATGTTGCTTCCGACAAAGGCTTATTGACTGTCGGTGGCAAACCTGGTCCGATCATATTCAAACTAGTGATAGATTCACCTTGTATAGAACTTTTGCAGTGATCACAGTTTTAAAGCCTTACTTACATTTTGATATTGATAAGCATCTGAAATATATTACCACTAGATTTAGGCTGGGGATTTCTGAACTGGCAGTACATCGATATCGGTATAAATGTGTGTGTCTAATGACTTCAGTTGTCCATTATGCACTGACAGCCAAGAAAATGAGGTGCATTTGTTCTCTGTTGCCCAGCACTCAGGCACATACGTGAAACGTTAATTAAGCCCAAATATTATAGACATCCTTCATTGTTTAAATTGAGTCTGTTGATGTCATCGACTATACCGAAGATGTACGTAACCTTTCTTTGTTTCTGTATAAAGGATTTAAACTAAGAGGTGTAATGACTGACTGAAGTCTACATGATTACAATTAATATCATTAGTATCAATTTGAATCTGTTGTATATCCTCATCCAGTTAAATGTTCACATTCCCCTTCATGATGGGCTGAGGCCTAATATGAATAAACCATCTTGAGTCTTGCGTCTCTCTCTCTGCATGCATGCATGCATGTGTGTGTGCATGTATGCGTGTGTGTGTGTGTGTGTGTGTGTGTGTGTGTGTGTGTGTGTGTGTGTGTGTGTGTGTGTGCATGACTATATGATTAAAATATGTTTATATGTATGTGTATGTTTGTGTGAGTGTCAAATATCTGTTTTAAAGTCAGCTAATGCCCTAGACTCTCTGTTACAGCAGAACTGCGGACATACTAAGGAGAAACCCCAAAACAATACATGGCCGATGCAGACTAAAAATCAGCTAGACCACTTCGAATCTTAAAAAAAAGTGTTTGATTATTTCGAATAGAGTAAGTCGATGTGTGAATATTGCTGTGAAGAACTAAGTCCAATAAAGCTTGTATGACTCACGTAATGCACAGACTTTCGCAAACATCCCCCCCAAAAAAAAACACACATACGCACACGCGCGCACGCGCGCGCGCGCGCGCGCGCACGCGCGCACACACACACACACACACACACACACACACACACACACACAGGCACATACACACACACACACACACACACACACACACACACACACACACACACACACACACACACACTTGTCACAGTCCGAAAGGAGTAGGGGACATTCCATATTTCTTTCCCTCATTGTCGAGTGGATCCAGACAGTTTCCCTCTAGTCTCTTTTTTCGTCCAGAACGTCACACATGGGACCAGATGACGAGTAAAAAAGAAGGTCCTTGCGTGACAGCAGCGTTCCCAAGTCAGTGTGTGCGAGGTTGGACAGTCATTCCAGGTACTGGCTGGGAAGATTATTGGGGAAGTATACTGCCCAGGAGTCTTGACATAAAAGTATTTGATCGAACATTCACACACACACACACACACACACACGCACGCACACATACGCACTCGTTAACTCGCACGCTCGCGCACACACACACACACATCACACACACACATACACACGCCACACGCACACACACACACTCATTCACTCTCACACACGCGCGCACACACACACACACACACACACACACACACACACACACACACTCATCACTCACTCGTACGCGCACATGCACATAGTCACACACACACACACACACACACACACACACACACACACACACACACACACACACACACACACACACACACGGAGACACACACACACACACACACACACACACACACACACACACACACACACACACACACACACACACACACACACACACACACACACACACGCGCGTGTGCGCACCCATACACACGCACACACACACACACACACACACACACACACACACACACACACACACATACACACACACACACACGCGCGCGCTCGCGTCCATACATACATACATACATACTACATACTTATACACATGCACACGCTTGCACGCCGCCTTAAAGGAGTGGGGATTTTCCCTATTTCTTTCCCTGATTGTAGAGTGGGAGTGGAACCAAGAAGTTTCTCAATGGTCTCTGGCTTCGTCCAGAACGTCACATGTCTGACCAGATTACGAGGTCATCGCGTGACAGGGCGTTCCCAGGTCAGTGTGCGCGAGGTTGGACAGTCATTCCAGGGCATGATTTGGGGCAGGGTATCGGGGAAGTATACCGACACAACTCTGGACACAAAGGGGTAGGATTCAACCCTTAAGCACATTTTACGACCAAGCTGAGCGCTCTGGGTTATTGAGGTTTAACTCGTTCAGAGCCTACCTGTGCCTAAAACGCTACTGTGAGGCTTGGCACGGGCTCTGTGTTAATGCATCCAATCATAACGATGCTGCTGTAACATTGAGGGTTCTCTGTTGCAAGCACACGACTTGACTTCTGCAGATCTACGTGCTTTAGTCATGAATTATATGTGTTCATTCTCTATGTAATGATAGTTTATATGGCGATAGGTGACATAATGATACCTGTGGCCTCTTTTAGAGGTCCGGAACAGAGGTTCAAAAACTGGAAGTTTCCAGAAATTTATGAGCCTTTTGACTGGCAACGATTCATTGCGGTTCCTGATCTTCAAGCTGTCCAAGCATTTTGATCGGCTGTATTATAGTATGATTTGCAAATTTTCGAAAATATTCCATGTAAGGGAGTTGGATGTGCTGTGCCGTGTTTTTCGATCTTTTGATTTCATGATTGACAGATCATCTGTTTTTTAAGGGAGTGGAAGTATGCGCTAAGAACACCTTCTGAAAGAGTGATCTCAGGCAATGGATGAAATGTCTCCATGTTGGAGCTTTAATCATCAACTGGAAGGAATCGTTTCAGTATTGTACCAGAGTAGGCCTCACCTCTTTATAGATCTACTCAGTGAAAGAGTTCGCCTGCTGTTGCCATTCATTTAAGGTCACAGTTTCGTTCTTTTCTCTCTCAGCTTCGTCTGTGATGTGGTCCATGTGGTCGTATGAACTTTAAACCCTGTAACGACCTCTGTTCGATCAAATCTTGAACCAATCAAAATGGTAGCATTTTTTTTCCCAGCGTACCCAGGCTGATACTCCTGCGGACACTCCCTGTATAGACAGGCAAGGATTCATCCCATCTACCCAACAAAAGGAGTGGAGTTTTGTGTATATGGCCTTTTTTATATCCCGCCACTAAGGCAGCCATATTCCAGCTCCTGGAAATGTGCATGCTGTGTGTAACGTGTCATCCATATCAACAGCCAAACTGGCCTTCTCTTCCAAAAGTTGGTGATGGGATTTTACATGTATGCAAGATATTATGCGTGCGTTCACACACGGAACCTCGATTGATAGTCTCATTCGAAGGACTGTATGGTAATGAAAATGGAGTCAGAACCAATGTTAACTCCGAGGGGAAAAATCCCCCTGTACCGAAACGGCCCGGCGGATATTCATTCGAACCCACAACCCCAGGATCACCAAGATTACGAGTCCGGAGCTCTACCACTGAGCTACTCTGACCCCGGGTGGCATTAGATTGCATTGTCATAGTGTAGGGTAATTGTAAATCACAACCAGATATCTTGACAGGCAGTGTTAGCAAAGCAGTTTTGGAGGACAAGAAAAACTTCCTGATTTTTTGTGTCTATGTGTTTTCCTCCAGATATCCTGTGTATTTACTAAAATGTTGTTCTTGGTTATCAGAGAACTTTCTGTACTTTCACTACGACTGCACTTGAAACAGAGCCAATACATTCTTGAATGTGGGCCATTTGCTGACGTCATAACACAATTTTCAAATGGAACCAAACACCTGGATCCCTGCATTACTAGCAGATGAGTTGGCATGAAGTTGATCTTTGACGAAGTCATCTAGAAAAATTCACATACACTTTTTGTAAAGTCGTGTAAAGAGATTCACATATACTTTATGTGAAGTCTTGTAAAGAGATTCACATACACTTTATGTAAAGTCATGTAAAGAGATTCACATACACTTTATGTAAAGTCGTCTGAAGAAATTCACATACACTTTATGTAAAGTCATCTAAAGAAATGCACATGCCTTTATGTAAAGTCATTTAAAATTTTTCACATGCACTTTATGTAAAGTCATCTAAAAAAAATTCACATACATTTTATGTGAAAGTCATCTAAAAAAAAAATGCACATACACTTAGTCATGTTAAGCAACGCACATGTACTTTATGTTCACTCACACCCTTCACACAAAGATGACAGAAAGAACGCAGACTCTCTCTCTCTCTCTCTCTCTCTCTCTCTCTCTCTCTCTCTCTCTCTCTCTCTCTCTCTCTCTCTCTCTCTCTCTCAACGAGTTGGAAGCAAACGTAAATTTGTCACCGAATTTAACGACAGACTTATATTTGGTGTCATATGTAAAATGGTACTTCACATTAGAAAACATTGAGAACTATGAATAGTATTGTTCTTTAAAAACATTTTCAAGCAAGAAATGTACTTGATTTTTAGACTGATGGTGCACAGATAGCTTTGTTAAGATTTAGACTCAGGGTAATCGGGCTTGATCATTGTCAACAATTGTTTCCGGATCAAACACAGGCTGGCAATTGTTCATCATCAGCGAAAAAAAGAAGACCAAGTTTATTTCTGAATTGTGCTGCACAGCCTACAGTCATGTCGGAGAGAAAAGCATTTGTGCTTCACACGTCTGTGCATGGGCCTGACTATACAATCGTCCTGCAACTATTTGTTGTGTAATATCTATCATCAGAAAGGGGAAAGAAACAACTAAAATAATGATTTGTTTTCATCCATTAAATGATTGTCAAGATGATCCACTGTCGTGCATGTGTGTGTGTGTGAGTGTGTAAGCATGTATGTATCTATGAGCGCAGGGAAAGAAGGGTGGACAGGGGAGTGGGGGGGGGGGGGGGGGGGATGGAGGAATTTGTTGGGGATGAGTCGCGGCTTAGGAGCGGGGAAAGGGAAAAGGAGAGGGGTGGTTTGGCCGATTGAGTTTACTGAAGTTAAGTTCATACGTGCCCCAACCTCCCCCCCCCCTCCCCCCCCCCCCACACACACACTCCCCCTCACCCTATTTGATTGAAGGGCTTAATTGCTGAATGGATTAAAAAAAAATTATCAATATAATTGACATTCTCTCTCTCTCTCTCTCTCTCTCTCTCTCTCTCTCTCTCTCTCTCTCTCTCTCTCTCTCTCTCTCTCTCTCTGTCTTCTTCTTCTTCTTCTTCTGCCTCCTAATCACACAAAATATTTCACCATTTGCCCATACTTTCTTGCCAAATTTTCTTCTTTCTGGCAAGCTCATCGTCAGAATTCAGCTCATGCATATTCATCTCAAAATACCACACCGTTCTCCCACAGAAATTGACAGGTCTTGAGGTGGATTGTAGGTGTAACCAGACAGTGATGTCTCTGTCATGGAAATGTGAGGAATCTAAGATCCCAGTGCCAGTCATTTCGTACATACAGTTAGACGAGTAGCAGATTCTTTCTTTTCTTTCTTTCTGCGTACGCAGGCTGATACTCCTGTGCACACTGCCTGTATAGACAGGCAGTGGAGTTTTTGTGTGTATGACCGTTTTGTTTTTTTATCCCGCCATTAAGGCAGCCATACTCCATCTTCGGGGAAGGTGCATGCTATGTGTAACGTGTCATCCATACCAACGGCCAAACTGGCCTTCCCTTCCGAAAGTTGGTGATGGGATTTTCCGTGTGTGCAAGATGCTGTGCGTGCGTTCACACACGGAACCTCGGTTTATAGTCTCATTCGAAGGACTGTGTGGGGGGAATGGAGTCAGAACCAATGTTAACTCCGGGGGGAAAATCCCCCTGTACCGAAATTCGAACCCGCAACCCCAGGATCACGAGTCCGGCGTTCTACCAACTGAGCTATTGCGGCCTCCGTAATGAGATAATTATAGACCCAGACGACAGGTTAGCATTTCTTCCTAAATGGTTATGTACTCTACCCTACTGCACTCTTCTTCTCTGTTCTTCTGTCTGTCCATCCGTCTGTCTGTATCTGTGTCGGTCATTCTCTCTCTCTCTCTCTCTCTCTCTCTCTCTCTCTCTCTCTCTCTCTCTCTCTCTCTTCGGTCATTTGTTCGTTTTTTTTTTTTGGCGAATTTTTTTTTGTTCCCTTCTTGAGCGAGGGCTAGATGTTAAAAAAAAAAAAAGCATGAACTTGCTTATCTATTACCCTCGATAATAAAGAATTTGTCTTGTCTTGTCTTGTCTTGTCTTGTCTTCTCTCTCTCTCTCTCTCTCTCTCTCTCTCTCTCTCTCTCTCTCTCTCTCTCTCTGTACACATCCAAACACACACACACACACACACACACACACACACACACACACACACACACACATACAGAGAGAGAGAGAGAGAGAGAGAGGAGAGAGAGAGAGAGAGAGAGAGAGAGAGAGAGAGAGCCCCTTCCCAGCCCAGCCTAGTCCCGAGACACAAAATCAACCCAGAAGCATACAGGACCCTGAGAACAACTGTTTGACACCTCACAGGAAACTGGCCGTGGGTACTATTGACTAGGACTGGCCGATCTGATGATGACGATGATGATGATGATGATGATGATGATCTTTATCTCCAATGGTAAGAGATAAACAAGTTATGTGCTTTTTTTTTTTTTTACTTCCGGCCCTTGCCCGACCGAGGGACTAAGAGTGACCAGCTACTAACCAAGCGTGACTAGCTACTAAACCATATAAAAAAAAATCGTTCTTTTCTTGAAAAAAAAAAAATACATTTTGAAATAAGCGTAGATGAGCTGTTTCTGCAGCAACATTGACCTATACATGAACTTAAAGCAAAAAAGAAAGACATTGAAATCACAATCGAGAGTAAAAGAATTGATTACGCAAAAAAGGAAAAGGGGAAAAAAAAAAAGACACACGCGCGCACGCACGCATGCACGGACGCACGCACGCACGCACGCACACACACACACACACACACACACACACACACACACACACACACACACACACACACACACACACACACACAGCACAGCACAGCACAGCACAGCACAGAGATCCATAGAAAGCGACCCTCCTATTATCAAAGGAGAGAGAGAGAGATATGCTTTTACGATGTTTTTTCTATCCCCCCCCCCCCCCCCCAATATTGGAATACTACCAACAATGGTCTTTAATAACTACCAACGATTATGCGGACTAGATTATTAGAGAACATCACCAGACAGGTAGCTTACTCTCGCGTAAAACCGTCAGGCTTAACTCCCTTATTGTTGGGTGATTCAAACTTATTCGACGAAGACTACATTTGTCATCCACGAGTAGTATGTCTTCCCGTTTACCCCCCCCCCCCCCCCCCCCCCCCCCCCCCCCCTTCCCTGCCAATTTCTCTTAGGGGGGTGGGGGTGGGGGGGGGGGGGGATTCCCTCCCACCAGAGAGTCCAGGAAGGAGAAGCCGTTAGTATAGCAACGACCACCTTCATCCAGTCCAAGCAGATGTTGTTGGCTTGACGCAGGTCGGTAACGTGATGCGACGAGTGACTTCACTTATGGCTTTATGAGGGGCTCCAGAATGACTTCCCTTTTGCGGGGTACCTGGCAACTGAAATCAACGTGGATGAGGTCTATTCAAGCCCAGTGTGTAGGAATGATTCATTCTAGTGGTGTGTGTGTGTGTGTGTGTGTGTGTGTGTGTGTGTGTGTGTGTGTGTGTGTGTGTGTGTCTCTCTCTTCTCATACATGTTTGTCTGCCCACTCTAAACCCTTCTGTCTGTCTGTCTGCCTGTCTGTCTGCCTGTCTCTGTCTGTCTCTGTCTGTCTGTCTGTCTGTCTGTCTGTCTGTCTGTCTCTCTCTCTCTCTCTCTCTCTCTCTCTCTCTCTCTCTCTCTCTGCCTCTCTCTCTGTGTTGTTTTTGTTGTTATTGTTTTTTGTCTTTTGGGTTTTTTTTTTTTGTTTTGTTTTGTTTTATGGTGTTCAGAGAGAGAGAGAGAGAGAGACAGAGAGAGAGAGAGAGAGAGAGAGAGAGAGAGAGAGAGAGAGATTTTATGTTCAGTACAGTTAAGACATAATTATTTTATGGTTACAATTTCTGATTTTATTATTTTTTCCTTATGATGTTAAATGTTTCCTGTTATTTTTCATTTATGATTTTTATATCATTCAGATGTCATTTGTGTTCTTTTCGTTTCTCATTAATTTATTGAGTTTTTGTTGTTGTTGTTGTTGTTTTAAATGTCAGTACAACACTATGTTAAACTGCCAGTAAATGGTTTCAGTCAGTCAGTGTGTTATCGTGCGTGTGCTTATTCGTTGGTTGGTTTGTTTGTTTGTTCTGCCTTTGTTATCTTCTGTGGTTATGCACTGAATTACACGCTGCTCATACCCAGGTTTGTCCACGCTTAACCCCAACTGCAGTCTTTGGGTGTAATCACTATCAAGACTGTATGATCTTCTGTTTCTGTCTCACCCTGCTGGTCTGTCTGTCTGTCTGTCTCTCTGTCTCTCTGTCCATCTATCTGTTTGATTTTCTGTCTGTCTGTCTATCTTTCTGTCTCTGAGTTTCTCTCTCTCTCTCTCTCTCTCTCTCTCCTCTCTCTCTCTCTCTCTCTCTCTCTGTCTATTTCTCTGTCTCTGAGTCTGTCTCTGTCTGTCTCTGTCTCTCTGTCTGCCTTTCTGTCTGTCTTTCTGTCTGTCTTTCTGCCTGTCTGCCTCTGTCTCTGTCCCTCTGTCTAAGTCTGTCTGTCTGTCTGTCTGTCTGTCTGTCTGTCTGTCTGTCTGTCTCTCTCTCTCTCTCTCTCTCTCTCTCTCTCTCTCTCTCTCTCTCTCTCTCTCTCTCTCTGTCATTACTACTCCCGTATCTC
>JADBJO010005357.1:77058-89558 GCA_016801955.1 Conus betulinus | reverse complement strand
TGTTGTCGTCGTCGTTGTCGTCGTCTTCCTCTTCTCCTTCTCCTCCTTCTCCTCCTCCTTCTCCTCCTCCTTCTCCTCCTCCTTTTTTCTTCTTCTCTCCTTCTTCTTCTTTTTCCTCTCTTCTTTTCTTCTACTTCTTTCGAGTTTCGCCGTTGGTCATGTTTTCTAAGTCCATCAAAGTAGTAATATTCCGTCTTCTAGGGTGTTATGATACAAGAGCGCATGTGTTGCAGCGGAAGAGGGGAGTGGGGCAGAAAGGGGAGAGGTGGGGGCGGGGGGGGGGGGGGGGGGGGGGGGGGGAGCGTTTGGAGGAGTTCTTTGTTTGTTGATCATCCATCCCATCATACATCATGACCTTACTTTTACGAAGGGTGGTATTCAATCTAACATGATAAAGGTTTTGTTTTATTTTATTTTTTTTATTATTATTTTTTTTCATTTATCATTTTTTGTATTTTTTTATTTTTTTGGTTGTGGTTGATTCGCAGGCGTTTTTGAAAGACAGAAAACTTTATGGTCCATTTTCTTGTCTTTAATCTGGAGATTGGTCTACAATTCTTTTTTTTTTTTTTTTTTTTTCATAATCACAACTTATGACAATTTAGCTGTGTTGGTGTACTTGGTGTACTTTAGCAGCAGCCATATAATGACACTGACTGCCCTCTGTGTGCAGTTTATGCTTATCCACGTTCAACTTCTGTATATAATTCATTACATTATTTTTTTTTCCAAACATTCTTTATTTCCTTTCGTTGTCAGCATACAGACAAAAAACAAACAAACAAACAAACAAACAAACAAACATGCAGCAACACGAAGAATCAGAAAATCAGGCATAAAGCAAGCCCAGAATAACTGCATAGATAACCAAGGAAATGAACAAACAGAAAAGAGGGTATAACCTCATCCTATCATCAGATATGTGTATAAAGCTTGGTTCGTTGGCGACACATACAATACCTTGTACTTTAGGCCAGGTACGTTTTGTGTCTTTAGTAAGCATGCTTTAAGAAGAAGAAGAAGAAGAAGAAGAAGAAGAAGGAGAAGGAGAAGAAGAAGAAGAAAAAAAAGAAGAAGAAAAAGAAGAAGAAGAGAGAAGAAAAAGAGTGAAAAACAAATAGAGGCAGAAAGAGAGATCGGTAAGGATAAAGAAATAGCAAGAGGAAAGACAGATAGGAGAGGCATGCTGATAAACAGACAATGTATTACATTATTGTCGTTTCCATTTTTTCTTTTGGCTTTTTTTTAAAAACTGAAAATTATGAATTAAGCAGAGTAGCTGGTGCTCCTACCACGATCTAGCTTTGTCAGCCTTCAGAGTGTCATTTTATTAATAAGCATCCATTACGTTTCACAGTATGTTAATTGTGTATTTTTTTTTTTTTTTACTTTTCCTTCGCTATGTTACTCTTTTCCTCTTTCAGAATGTGACCTTACATGGCTGTATATTCGTGTCTAAGAACTGGCCACGTGTAGTGTGTTGTAGGTGATGATAAGGACATCTATAAACTTTCGCTGCATACACTCACGTACAGTAATGCAGTGTAAACTTTGAATCAAACAAGCTAGGACAGCCAGAGTCTTCACACGTACTGTCGTCTCTATACAGAAACTATTTCTCAGCCTGCTGCAAACTGGAAAGGGATCCAGGGACTGTTAGGGGAGAAGAATAACGCTGATTTAAAGCGATTCAGCCAAGCCCCAATTAAACCAGAAAGAATAATACATGATGAATAAATAAACGACAAAAGACAGATTATTGAAAAATTTAAAAAAAATGCACAGCAAGTTCAAAAATTCAGAAATGTAAACACGAATAGAAAAAGTTTTTACAGAGGTGGAAAGAAGACGAAGAGAAAAAAACAAGACGAAGAGAAAAAAAGGAAGGAAAGGAAGAAAGACTTAAGAAGAAGAAAGAAAGAAAGAAAGAAAGAAAAACGACCAACAGAAAAGGAAGACATAGTGTGAATGAAATGAAGAAACAAAACTAAGGAGCAGATAACAATGAATGAGGAAAAAAAAAAAAAAAAGAAATATTGAAAGGAGGAACTGAAGAGAGAGGAGAGAGAAAAAAAAAAGATAAAAAGGCAAAAAAACAGAATAGAGAGAGAAAAAAAAAAAAGTGACCACAACAAAAGCAGTCTCCTCACCTCTCCCCAAACCAAGCCTATTTCCGAAAAAAAAAAAAAAAAAAAAAGAAAAAAGAAATCGAAAGCAGTTCACAAACATGCATGACTTCTTAAGACTGAATGACAATACTCAACCGGAGACCGACTACAATCACCTAATTCAAGCCCAGTGTCGACTTGACAGAGGTGAAGAACGTCACGCAAAGTCAAGGGACTTCACTCTGATGCACACAGTCCAGAGTTGCGCGACTCCGCGTCGGGCGATTCGATCGGATTCTGTCAAGACCAGCTTTTCTCATTCGCTCTTCCTTCCTTTTCTTCCCTCCCTTCTGATTTCAACCTGTTTCTCAACCGTTTTTCCTCTGACGCACACTGAACGACCAGTGGCAGACAGCAGGCTGACTTTGGGTCTTACTTAACGACTACTATCGGCTGTTTCAAGCAGATGTTTTGCTTGACGTTAACTGGAAACGTCACGACATAGATGGCGTAAGGATGCGCAAATTACCTCCCTTTACGTAAACAGGTCCAGTGAGTTAATCTAGATGGTGCTGTTGCGTCCCTCCTGAAAAATGTTTATCTGTTTTGTATGTGTGTGTGTGGTGTGTGTGTGTGTGTGTGTGTGTGTGTGTGTGTGTGTGTGCGTGCGTGCGTTCGTGCATGCGTGAGTGCGTGCGTGTGTGTGTGTGTGTGTGTGTGTGTGTGTGTGTGTGTGTTGTGTGTGTGTGTGTGTGTGTGTGATACGTGTAAAATCTAACAAAAATGATTAACTTTGTCGCCGTTAATGAAATAAACAAAATTTAATACATCCCAGATGCTAATGGCAACTCAAAAGATCGTTCTATTACAACAGCTTTATAATAATTTACCACGCTCTCTCTCTCTCTCTCTCTCTCTCTCTCTCTCTCTCTCTCTCTCTCTGAAAATGTCCTTTTGAATGTCGCAAATGTAAAAAAAAAAAATAAAATAATAGATGAATAAATAAATAAATAAATAATAAATAAATAAATAAATAAAAAATAAATAAAGAAAAACTGTTTTAGAACAACTCCGAAAATGCTCAGGAGAAACTTAAAAAACAAACGTATGCCCGATGTAAATCGAACATGTATAATAAACCCGCTTTGAAATGCAAAATATCTTATTACTTTGAAAAAAAAAGGAGTCGATCGAATAAAACTTTCGTAAAGACCTCAAGACAGATGAGAGCTGTTATACTCCCAATATTGCAAACGGTTTTTGCAAGCTGTACCGTTACACAACAATCAAATAAATGTCACTAACCCCTCTTCTTCCCTATAGTTCCCACCCTCTTGCTTGTCACTCCACCTCCACCCCCACCAGCTTATTCACACACACACACACACACACACACACACACATACACAAGCACGCGCGCTCGCGCGCGCGCGCACGCACCCACCCACACGCACGCGCACGCACGCACAGACCTCTCAAGTAGTTAGGGCACTCCATACTTTGACCCCTAATTGTGGAGTGCAGTCCGGCAGTTTTCTGGCTTGCTCCAAACCGTCACATGTCTGACCAGATGACGAGAAAACAAGCCATTGCGTGACAGGGGAGTGGGCAATTCGCTGTGAACCAGGTTGGACAGTCTGTCTATTCAGGATATGGGGGCATGGGCTGCACGGGCTATGGGTAGAGTAGAGTAGACTGCCACAACTCTCGACTCAAGGTTATAAAGTCAAACCGGTAAGTTCGACCAAATTGAGCGCTCTGGATTGTCGAGGTTAAACTCGTTCAGTGTTTCTGTTGCCCCCCCCCCGCCCCCAGCCAAAACTTGGCATTGGTTTTGCGTTGTTTGTGCGCTAGATCATACGATGGCGCTGTAACAGTTATGTATCTTTGTTGAAATCGACTTAACTTATTCAGAGCTGTGTATTTGATTCTTTCTGTATTATTCTGCCACAAAACTGGCGGATCTTTCTGTCAGTTGTAGTTGTAACCAGATGGCATAAAGAACGTCTTTACTGAAACAGAAAAACTATAGGAGAACGAGGAAGCTTCCGCGCTGGTTTACTGATCATCTTTTAAAACATAGCCATTCAACCATTATTAAAGGCTGTAACTCTTGATTGCAAATCGATTTCAGTGGTGTTCAGTGGCGCCTGTTCTGATCTAAAATACGCAGGGACACCACCTACTAAGGCCCCCTACTGACGACAATAATTTGCTTAGTCGCGGAGCCGGCGTGAGTGAGCTCTCCCTCCGGAGGGCGCCACCACGTCCGTCCAACGACAGCCCCCATGGACTCGCCGATACCGGTGACCCCGACGGAACCAAACCAAGGCCACAGACGTGGAGAGGACATCGAAACTGAGGTCACCATGAGAGCAGGGCATGAAGGGCCACAGAATTTGAGACTTTTTTTTTATGCTGATGATCGATGAGAATGAGGATGATTAAGATGATGCTACGGATTTCCATTTCGGTCTGAGACTACATGACAGGGCTGGAGCCGGTCGGGCAGAAAAAACCCACATGACTTCTGATGGGATTCGAACCCACGACCTCCCAGCCGGGAGTCCGCGACGCTAACCACTTCGCCACGGCGGCTGGTTGGATGGAATAAATCTTGGGGCTAAACTTTGGGAAGTTAAAGTTAATAACGAAAAAAAAACGGAAGTAGTTAACTTCATAAAAATGAAACAATATTAACATTCTACCTCTGGCATTCGGCTCTGCTCGCTTTCAAGCCTCAGACATCATGAACACTTCGGTATTACTTTCAAAAAGCAGTTAGAAATGGGACGAACGGACCAAAGGTATAGTTGATATAAGTTCCATGTTGCTTTAGCGTTTGCAAAGTTGTGTGTGTGTAAACCGCGTGTAATGTTGTTGAAATCTGTGAACTAATTGTCAACACGATCCACTGTCGCGCGTCTGTGTGTGTGCTTGCACTTCTTCTTCTTCTTCCTAAAATACTGGTCCACTCAAAAACGAGTAGGTCACCAGCGCGCATGTTAAAAAGTAAAATAAAAAGAAATAAAATAAAAGAAAGTGCGGCTCAGCCTGTTGGCCCATGGGGCGAAATTTTGGCAACAAGGAGTCGCACACGATATTCAAAAAGTTTAAAAGCAATGAGCAGATTCAGGCCCAGGTAACCATAAAATATCTGGGCAGGTTTAAAATAGAAAAATCAGTCAATATGCAGATCTCAAGACTGTCCTATCAATTTGTTTCTCGAATGCGACTGCATTTGTGGCAATCTTGATGGCACCCGGCGGTGAGTTCCACAGCCGGACAGAACTAGGATAAAAAACAATGTAGATGGCTGTCAATATTTGATGCAGGTATGGCATAAGATTGACCGCCACTCCTGGTGCTACTTTTATTCAATACTAGTTGTTCCATTGGGATATCAACTAGTTTAGCTCTGCCTTTGAAGAAGGTATTAAGTTTGATAAAAGTTCTTCTCTCTACTAAGGGTTTCCATTCTTCTAATTTCCTCATGTTCTTCCTAGTATTCCCCTTCTCTCTGATATGGTTCTCTGTTACGAACCGTGCTGCTCTCTCTTCTGAATTTTTTCGAGGTTATCAATGTCCTTTCGATGGTAAGGATCCCAGACTGAGCAACCATATTCCAGTACTGGTCTAACCAGTGTTTTTGTAGCAGTCGTCTTTAATCTTTTTGGGGCAGTCGTGATATTCCTGTATAAGAAAGCTAAGATGTTATTTGCTTTCTTACATACTAAAATTTAATTGCAATGTTCTTTCCATTTGAGACGACTATCTATAATCACGCCTAGATATTTTCCGCATTGGTTTCTTTAAGAATAGTATTGTGAATAGAATATTCTGATCTAGTTGGTGAGCGTTTATTACATATACGCACCACTTGGCACTTCTGGGGATGAAATTCTATTTTTCCAAGTTCTTTCCCACTCTTGTAAACCGTTTAGATCTTCTTGTAGAATGCGTGTATCATTCTTGCTTCTGATATACTAAGCTGTCATCTGCAAAAAACGTCTATAGTAGTTCCAGGAGAGAGATTTCTACTTATATTATTTATATAAATTAAGAAAAACAAGGGCCCCAGAACAGTTCCCTGTTGTACACCTGACAAGAGTGGTTTACAATGGGATGACGACCCTTCCACAACAACTTTCTGCGTTCTCCCAACGAGGAATGATCTAGACCATTTTAGCAAAGAACCGCCAATGCCAGTGTGTTCTAGTTTAAGCCTCAAGCCCTCATGGTCACCCTTATCGAAGGCTTTAGAAAAGTCTAATAAAATTGCATCGATTTGCTGTCTGTTGTTAAGAGTCATTAAAATCATTGGGAGTTGTTATAAGTTGAGTCTCACAACTCCTTCGCTGTCTAAAAACCATGCTGGACGTTATTTAAGAAGTCATGTTTGTCAAGATGGTCCATTATGCTACTATATATATTATGTTTCAAGTAGTTTTGCTGATATGGATGTAAGAGATACCGGTCTATAGTTCTCTGCTTTTGTTTTGTCACCCTTTTTGAATAAAGGGGCAATGCTAGCATCTCGCCACTCATCAGGTATTACTCCCTGGTCCAGTGAAGCTTGGCAAAGTCGTTGGTATATCTCAGTCAATTCACTGGCACATAATTTTAAGAGCTTGCTAGGAATGCCATCAGGACCAGTAGCTTTGTTTTCATTGATGTTGGTCACTAACTTAAATACTCCTGCTTTGCTTACTTTAATATTTTGCACGAAGTTGAAGTTGCTCGAGATAGTGTTTGCTGGGCCGGGGAGGGGGGGGGGGGGGGGGGGGGGGGGGGGGAGAGGGATGTTGGGGGAGGGGGGGGGGGGACAGGGGAGGGGGTGTGGGATCAGATTAGGGATTTGAAGCCCTCCAGGGTGGGCTGAGGGCAACGCCAGTCGGGTATGGTCCTGGGGAAGAAGGATGTCTGTCTATAAAGAGTCCTGCAGCTGGAAAGGTGGTATGTTGCTGGATGGGACCGTCGGGTTCTTTGGGTGCAGAGGGATTCTGAGAGGGTTTGTGGCATGCGTTGATAATGAGGCTTCCGTTGTGATATTTGTAAAAGTTCACTAAAGTTCGCACCTTTCTCCTTCGTTCTGTGTGTGGGGACCCACTGAAGGGTCTCTAGCGTGCCATGTACACTGGAGGTTTGCCGATGTCGATGGGTGACCCAGCGAGCAGCTCGGTGGTGTATGCGTGAGGGGAGAAGAAGAAGGAGGGGGGGGGGGGGGGGGGGAGGAGGGATTTGTCAGGATGAGTCGTGGGCTTGGGGCGGGGGGAAGGGAGAGGGGAGGTGTGACTTGAGCGGTTGGGTTCACTGACTTATGCTCATACAAGACCCCTTGTGTGAAGGACTTAAATGCTGTGTGGACAGTAAACCATTTGTCATTGTCATATGCTTTCTCTCTCTCTCTCTCTCTCTCTCTCTCTCTCTCTCTCTCTGTGCTAGAAATATTATACCATTTGCTCATATCATTTTCTTGTCCCTGGCAGCGTTCATTGTAAGAATCTAGCTCATGCATATTCACCGCAGACTACCGTTTTATTATCGCCCATAGATTGAGTGGATGTTTATGTAAATTACAGGTGTAACAAGACAGTTATGCCTCTTCCATGGAAATGTGAAAAATCTCACGTTTCAATGGCAAACCCCTCATAAAATACAATTAGATGAGCACTTGTGTGATCTGGACTAGTAAGCAGATGATCTGCTCGCGCTGCAGATTCGGATTACTGGTTCTCCATCTCTTTCTACTCTACTGTGCTCTACCCCACTCTACTCCACTCTGCTGTGCTCTACTCTACACAACTCTGCACCGCTCCACTCTGCTTTGCTCTCTCTCTCTCTCTCTCTCTCTCTCTCTCTCTCTCTCTCTCTCTCTCTCTCTCTCGCTCTCTCTCGCTCTCTCTCTCATTTCCCTAAGTGATCTTAGAAACAAACTGTTTGGAATGATCATATAAATCATAGAATACAAGAATGGGTGGAAGAAAATAGCATCATAGGTAATCTTAAAGTGGGGTTCAAGAAAGATTATTCGGCTATTGACCATATGTTTACTTTGCTTGCGTTTGTATAGGAGCAGTTTCTTGTAACAGGAAATTATACGTAGCTTTCATAGACTTGGAAAAAAGCTATTGTTTTGATGAATAGAAATCTTCTCTGGCCAGTCTTGCTTAAAAATAGTGTTAAAGTAAACTTCATTAGTGTATTAGAAGTATGTAGGTTAGAACAAGAACTAGAGTCCATTGTGAAGTGAAACTTACAGACCATATCAACTGTTCAAGGGGTGTAAAACAGGGAGATGTATGCAGCCCCGTTTTGTTTTCTTGTTTATTAACGAGTTAGCTGTTCATATCATTGATAATGGTAGACATGACGCTTTGCTTTTGCTTGATGCTTTTGAATTGTTTATCCTTTTGTTGGCTGATGATGTTATTTTGATGTCAGCAATTGTTATAGGTAATAAAAGTTAATCTCGAAAAGCAGTATTACAGTATACCGTGAAGATTGATCTTGAAGTGCGCGAGACAGATAGTTGTATAACGGTAATTCTATGCCAGTTGTCAATGCCAGTAGATATTTGGGTATATTATTCTCAACACGTTTGAGTTTCGTTGGTGCGTGTAAGGACCTGTCACGTGAGGTTCAAGCTGTTCCGATTTGTATCATGAAAAATGTACACACTCTAAATAATTCTTCATTTACGCTATTTATCAAACTCTTTGATACCAAGGTTCAGCCAATTGTACAATATGGTTCTGAATTATGGAGATTAGAAAACGCAGCTATTTACTGTTAAGCAGTTTATGTTTTCGCTTTGACAAAATTTCAATGTGTTGGTAGATGTACTCCGAATGATCTCATTTATGGCGAAACTGATCGATTTCCTGTTTTACATTGTTTCTGCTGTTAAATGTATTCGATATTGGCTGAAATTACTTCACATGTAAGATACTAAAATACCTCGTAAAGCGTATATGTTGTATGACTGAGATACTAAAGGCTGAAATAATGAGTGACCAAAGTACGCGTCTGTCTCTTCGAATATCGATTTAGTTTGTCTGGTTGAGCCGAGGAGTTGAGAACATAAAAATCCTTTTACATCGTTTTCGCCAGCGACTCGTAGACTGCAGATGACAGAAATGATCTGATCATGTTCGTAATAGTGACAGGTTGTTTTTTTTTAGATAGGAATTTCTCATACACTCGTGACTTGAAAACTTACCCGAACATTGATGTAGGTCGGCATTTAAAAACATGTAACAGCAAAATTTAGATTATGTATAGCTTGCCATTACTTTAGGTATTAAACGACTAATATTTGTGATTTGACTTGTCCTTTACGTTGAGAATCACGGGAGACATAAATACATTTTGTTCTGTGCTGCCCAGATTTCAGAAGCATTAGAGAAAATGTTCATTAAGTCCAAATATTATAGACAGCCATCTTTGTTTAAACTAAATCTACTTCTGTCTTTCACAACTGCTGAAGGCGTCGATCATTTTTTCATTATTTCTGCACAAAGCCTTTTTTCATTTAGAGAACTTCTCGTGTAAATTTAGAGAACTTCTCTCTTTTTAAAACATATGACAACGACTTACTTTTTGATCCATATTGTATGCGATTTACAACTTCTCTGCTTTACATGGACACACTCCTTCATTAGGGACCACAATATAATAAGAATACATTATCTGAATCTCTCGCCCGGCGACAGATGGGGCCTCAACACCAGGACCAATATGTCGCCCATTCTAAGTTTTTTGAGGGCGACAGATTGGGTCGCACTTCAATGTCCAATCTGTCGCCCCTTGGCCGATTTGTCGCCCAGCTTACCTTGCTCTCAATAAGTTGATGTTGTGGCCACAGTTTCTCTCATTCCCATACTTTCTGTCACTTTAGGAGAAAGTGTGGGGGCTCACTTTCTCTCACTTAAGGAGAAAGTGCGGGATTGAGAGAAAGTGGGGTCCTTCCCCTTTCGCACTTTATCCCATGTGAGAGAAAGTATGACGGCGCCCCCACACTTTCTCTGATTGTGAGAGAAAGTGTGGGAAGTGCCCCATATTTTTATTTATTTATTTATTTTCAATTTCGTTATTAGTTTCTTGTCTTTCCTTAACATCAAACTAAGAGTCAAATGATAAAAAAAATCTAATAAAAAGTGATGGAATGAGACAGAAGTTTATTTTTGTTTTTTCTATTGAATGGTCACATTGAGAAATCTTCAGAGTGCATAATCAACCAGAAAAATCAAACATGCAAGTGTCAAGTAGTTAAATCAACTAGTTATCAAATCCAAATAATATAATTCACGCTGGAAAGTAGGCACACACACACACACAAAATGTTGCTTATGTTATTTTGGTAAGTTTATATGGACATGGTATATAAAACATTGGCCATAAACGTTACGTGTCCGATACTCTACCTATCGAATGGGGTGACCACGAAGTAGATCAGTTTATTGTAAAATCCCAATGTTCACTACTTAGGCTGCGTGTGCTCTAATGGTAATTTTATAATATTCACAACCTAGATAACTGCTGGTCAGTGCCAAAACCAGTGGTCAGCTTCATGAAAAATTTCATGTTTTCACTATTTCATAGCATATTGGTGTGTTATAAACGCTTCTGTACAGTTTACAATATAAATGACCGGTGGTCGACAAGATTGACCAGTGGTCAGTTTCATGTAAATGTAATGTTTTCCTGAGTTCACTCCATATTGATATGTTTAATGTTTTCTTTTTTTTAATGTAGAAGACCAGTGGTCTGCGAGAAAGATTAGTGGTCAGTTTTATGTCTGTTTCATATTTTCACTATCTCATTCTGTATTGATGTGTTATACGGTGTATATGCTTCTTAAAACGTGAATACTTTTATATTGTTTTTATTTCTAGTTTGTTTGTTTTTTTCTAGACTAAGAAAACGTGTGCGAAAGGTGCCTGCCAGAAGTGACTGTCACAAAAGGAATTGGTACAATAAAACCCTCACACCAAATTAGAAGAGAATTGGCCCCAATACCCTGGAGTTACAGGGGCCGCGATTCTTTATTACCCCACCACAGGAGTAGAAAACACAGTGACATATTGCAGTCATGAAGAGGAGGGGACTGGAAATATCAGGGGCCAAACTGAAGGTTTTAATGTGTCCGTTGAAATGAATATCATCCTGTGCGATCTTCTGAGTGTCTTGGTTGACGGGGTTCTGTTGCGGTACAAATTGACCACCCGGTACAAATTGACCACCCGGTACAAACTGACCACCCGCGGACAACTTGTATCGGGTGGTCAATTTATACCACAGAAGCTGCGCGGAACAAATTGTCCACCCTTGAAATAAATCAGTTCAGGTCTGGATAATATGCTCGTCTGTGTGTGTGTGTGTGTGTGTGTGTGTGTGTGTGTGTGTGTGCGTGTGTGTGTGTGCGCGCGTGTGTGTGTAGATTGGTGGGGATGTGGGGAGGGTGGGAGGGGTGATGTTGTGTGTGTGTGTCTGTGTGTGTGTGTGTGTTTGGGGGGGGGGGGGGGGGGGATAGGGGGGTGTGTGTGTGTGTGTGTGGGGGGGGGGGGGTGTTAGGGTTTGTTATTGGTAGTTGGTGGGTACTCTTGTGTGTCACTGCCTTCACACACACACACACACACACACACACACACACACACACACACACACACACACCTATCCACCCCACCACCACCACATAAACACACACACGCACATGCACGCACACACACACTCTCTCTCTCTCTCTCTCTCTCTCTCTCTCTCTCTCTCTCTCTCTCTCTCTCTCTCTCTCTCCGATGACGAGCACCTTCCTTTGATGCCGGGCCATTCTTTGATCATCTTGTGTTCCGCCGTTTGTCGGTCGGCGCATAAGGTTTGAACGTTCTGTCCATGAACAGGCCAAATCATTGCTCGGCGACAGTAGCTTTGGCCTTGGTATGTCACGAAACTGTTTATTTACAGTAAAGGCGCAGAGCTCTCGTTGTGGGTATGGTTACACGCAAAGAGTATCTGTTTCTTCTCCTTCTTTTTCTTCTTCTTCTTCTCTTCTTCTTTTTCTTCTTCTTCGTCTTCTTCTTCATCTTCGTCTTCTTATTCTTCTTCGTCTTCTTCTTCTTCTTCTTCTTCTTCTTCTTCTTCTTCTTCTTCGTCTTCTTTCTCTTCTTCTTCTTCTTCTTCTAAAAGACTGGTTCACTCAAAAAAAATCGAGTAGGTCACCAATCTCAAGAGAAATATGATACAATTCTGCAGCTTTGTGAGGGTAAATTTATTAAAGTATCTCAACCAGACCGCACACACAATACAGATCAATGCTGCCAGGCACTGGTGAAGGCGAAGAGATCACTTCCGTGCTGTTCTTTGGTCAACAGAAAGTCATTGTCGAGGGAGGAA
>JADBJO010005357.1:62058-72058 GCA_016801955.1 Conus betulinus | reverse complement strand
GTTAACTCCGAGGGAAAAATCCCCCTGTACCGAAATTCGAACCCGCATCCCCAGGATCACGAGTCCGGCGCTCTACCAACTGAGCTATTCCGGCCCCCGAGACTGTCATTCGAATTGCGGGTAGGGTGGTGTATAGGACAAGTATACTGCAGAGACGGTCCGAGCAAAACGATGGGATACCTTGCTTTGAAAGATATGTTAGGGTGTTTGTTTGTTTGTTTGTTTTATTTTCATGTGATTTAGGGACGTTGAATCCAAATCTGTTGGAGGCCTAGTCGTAAATGCTGGGCATGATGAGTTATTACGTAAAATCCAAGATGGCCACCCCCAGATTAGAAAAATGCAAATGTAGCGGACGTGTGACACATAATCGCAATTATTTCGTATCTTACATTTCTTTCAGGCAAGAAAATCATTTGATTTACTGGAATGACTCATACTGTCTGACATTTGTCCTGTTTTAAAATATTCTAGATGATTTTTTTTGTCTTTTGAGTATGGCTAAAGTTAGAAGAAAACAAAATGCACTGTTCTTGGTTTCCAGGCTATTGAGGTTTTAACCCCCCGTTCAGAACGCTAGAGCCTACAGCGCCACAGTAGGCTTTTGTCGCTGGCTCTGCATTTGTGCACCGAATCAGAGGATGCTAGGCCTATCGTAATACCAACAATTCTCGGCTACAAACTCCCAAGAGCTTCAGTACCAAATAGAATCCTACTACAGAAACTACAGACAGAACGGTATCTTTCCCACGCGCTCGGGGAGAGAGTGGAGGGACCTTCCAGACGAGGCAGTAATAACAGCCTCGTTGGGGGGCTTCAGATCCTGGGTATAATGTCCTCCCCCCCCCCCACCCCCATCCTCCCCGCTCCCCCCCCCACTCCCCTCCCCCACTCCCCTTCCCTGCTTCCTCTCCTCCCCCCCCCCCCCCCCCCCCCCCCACTCCCTCAAATCAATTCCTGTTCCTCACGTTAGTCTTTCCCACCCACTACAGAGTGAGCTCTACCTAGCCCCCCACCCCCCACCTCCACCCCTAGAGGCCTGAAAAATAGTGGGTGGCCCCAGATCCCCTTTTTTCCTACCCCAACGCACTATAAGCTGATGTTCCAGGCAGCATTTCAAGTAACTGTTAAACCCAGAAGCCCTGTTGTGGTGTCAGAATCTTCAGCTTGTTGAAGGTGGACACTTAACGAGAGAAGAAGGAAGAAGAAGATCGACTTTATTTATTCAGATCTAAGTAGTAGGGCTCCGCCTGTTACGTTCTTACGTCACCTTTCTTTACCAACTGACATAATGCACTGATGACGTGCTCATTTCCGAGGTCTCTCAAAAGCTGTAAGTGCTATAAGCATCCAAAATCTATCCCTGGAATCTTCCGAGCATTTAATTAGCGTTATTACGTCACAGTTTCCGATTCCCTCGGAAGTTTATTTCTGTATTTTGATTGGTGACACTGCTTCGTGAGTCTCAAGCCTTGCTTTTGGTATTCCATATTAGTCAATCAGATTTGTTGCACTGTGTGTCCTACTTCATAATTCCATAAACTTACAGACAATTTGCCCTTTAGTAGCTCGAAAAAAAAAATATGATAAGAATGCCTTTTGAGAGAGTAGTCTGGGAGAATGAGTGAGAACACGTGGACATTTAGAGGCCTGTATAAACGCTTTGTGGAGACCGATTTGTCAATCATTTGCTAGAAGTACAGACGTTGAACCTGTTAAGAGGGTTTACCTTTCTGTCTCGAGACTGACTGAACAAGGGACTAGAACCAACTGTTACTGTTCATTTCAGTTGGCATTATACGTCCATTAAAGTGTCAAGGAGCAGGATGTTTGATCCTTCGTTTGACATCTTGGTGTGGTAGGATCAGTAGCATTATCATCATCATCATCATCATCATCATCATCATCATCATCAAATCATTATTATTATTATTATTATCATTATTATTGTCGTTGTTGTTGTTGTTATGATGATGATGATAATGATGATGATGATGACTATTATTATTATTATTATTATCATTATATTATTACTATTATTCTTGTTGTTGTAGTTGTTGCTGTCGTCTTTGTCGTCATCGTCATTATTGTTATTGTTGCTGTTGTTGTCATTGTTAACATCATCATCATCATCATCATCATCATCATCATCACCACCACCACCACCACCACCACCATCATCATCATTACTAGCACCACCATCATAAATATTACTTCCATCGACAGATACCTTCATTCCAGTTAGCAGTCATCATCACTTAGGTCCAAACAACATCATGTCGAAGCTCCCCTTATAGAACGGCCAGTAACAGGTAGGTACCCAAGGTCTGACCAGCGCGCTGGGCTGATGCCTGGTCAGACATCGGCTAAGTCCTATCCATGGGGCCCTCGTCGTCTTAACGTCCTCTCACCCTAGTCATTAAGTCATTTATCCGTCAGCTGTAAATCGTGCAGAGCGTGGTCTGAAAACTTAGCAGATCTGGTGTAGCGTATATGGACCAGTCCACACGCTGTGACGCCTTGATGAAACTGAAACTGAAACTCATTGTAGAACAAAAAAAAAAAAAGAAGAAAAAAACGAAAGACAGAAGGTTTTAAAGGTACGGTGATCTGGCTTTGTTTTAAGCAAAGCAAGGAAGGAAGGAATCGCCGCAGAAGTGACGCGGATTGCAAGCCTGTAAACCGCGAGACGGTAACAATGACTTGGCACTGGGATTGTGGATGAGGCTTCAGACCTGCCCTGATGTCCCTGAGGGATGGACCCCTCCACTGACAAATGCATTTCTGTGCCTACGAGCTTCATTCCTGAGCTGGATGAAGCTGCCGGGTGGATGGATCCGGGTAGTTCTTTGGATTACAATGATCTTCCTTTCAGCTGACTCACACGCTATAAAACAACACGAGGGAAACTTAAAACCATGATTTGGATCTGTTTCTTATCTGTGGACAACTTCAGTTTTTTTTCCACCGTAATGTGATTGCCAGTGAGAATCGACAAGGGTGCAGTGTGTTCAAGTGGCTTTGCTGATCCTAGCGTGTGAGATATCAGTAACATTGTCTTCAGGGCAGGCAAACAAGAACTGGAAATAAATAGGAAGTCTCTCTCTCTCTCTCTCTCTCTCTCCTCTCTCTCCTCTCCTCTCTCTCCTCTCTCTGTGTGTGTGTGTGTGTGTGTGTGTGTGTGTGTGTGTGTGTGTGTGTGTATGTGTTCAGTGTTGTGTGTGTGTGTGTGTGTGTGTGTGTGTGTGTGTGTGTGTGTGTGTGTGTGGTGGGTGGTGGTGGTGGTGGTGGGTGGTGTGGTGTGTGGTGTGTGTGTTGTGTGTGTGGGTGTGTGTGTGTGTGTGTTTTGGCTTAAAATACATCTGGAGAGAAAAAAAATGTCCACTCTCATTTCTCTCTCCCATAGAAGATGTATAATGTCGATCTTCACAATGTGGTACGCGACAGTTACAACTGTTCCAAAATGGAACCCATATTTTCAGCTCTAGTTTTAAAAAAAAAAAGAAAAAAAAGAAAGAAAGAAAAAAAAACCGTTGATCATTATCTTAACATTAAAAATATGCCTGTTTACAGGTCAGAAAACAGAAACTTCCAGAATTGTCACGTAACCACTCCAATCAAATTTACACGCATTCTTACACAAACAAGCTTGAAACGTGCTTGTAAATAAGTTTCATGTTCTCCTGAGATGACGTTTACAAGCTTAAGATAGAAGTTTTGAAATGACCGCGAGGCATATGTGACGCTCATCCGAGTTTTCAAAGCCTTGGACTCTCAGGAAGAATTGAAATTAAAGTTCCAGCCTGAAGCCAAAGACAGAAGAGGGCGAATTGAAATTAAAGTTCTAGCCTTAAGCCAAAGTCACAGAAGAGGGTGAATTGAAATTAAAGTTCTAGCCTTAAGCCAAACACACAGAAGAGGGTGAATTGAAATTTAAGTTCTAGCCTTAAGCCAAAGTCACAGACGAGGTGAATTGAAATTAAAGTTCTAGCCTTAAGCCAAAGACACAGAAGAGGGTGAATTGAAATTAAAGTTCTAGCCCTAAGCCAAAGACACAGAATAGAAAAGGTAAGTCTCTCGTTTCAGTTTCCCATCATTCGCGTGCGTCAAAATCCCCGTTCACTGGCGCTCAGGCAGGTTACCATTTGTAGGCTGTGGTATTCTCCCACCAGTTGGCCTGCCTTCTAAGGGTACAGCTTACGCCAGCTTCGTCCCGTCGGCGGTATTGCGAGATCGGCTTATATGCCTGCAGTGGGGTTTTTCCCGAGAGGTGAACCACCACTTGCTGCTTCAAACCAAACAACCTGCAAGCCAACCCCGTGAACGGAAAGTAGGCAGAGCGGATCAGACCAAGCGACAGTGGTAAATACCTGCAGTGTGTGGCGTGGAAGTCCAGCTGGCTTAAAACACGAGGGTACTGATTGGGACTCCTCTACATCCCAGACTTACGCTGTGAATATTGCGCGCGAGAATATAGTGCAGTTCGCTCGAGGCGTGTTTGTTGAGTCTGATTAGGTGTATCTTGAGCTGTGTTCACGTCTCCAAACATGTTGTTGAATCAGGCGCAAGGTTTGGGACATAAAGAGTTTGACAGTCCAGTCAGTGTGAAGTAGGCAGCCTTGTTGAAACTTATTCTGTTTGGGATTGGGCCAACACACAGTGAAGGGAAAAAAAACTTGGCACATTTGTCATCAGGGTTAGTCTTTTTTTTTTTTTTCTGTGTGTTGTTAACATCTAGCCCAAAGGCATAGTATGTTGGTGACTCGCGTCAAAATCCTGGATTGTGATACGGAGTGGTCGTCTCACTCATTTCACACACTTAAGCTTTTGAGGCGAATGAGGAAATAGGAAGATGATAGAGATTTCAGTTTGTGTGCACAATTTTACTTTTGAAAATACTGAGGGCTTTCCCAGTTCGTTAGGTCAAATCCGATAAGATTCGTGTTTGAATTCAACATCTTGCCCTCCGGGAAATTCCAGACAGAAACCTATGATCTGCCAGTAACTGCGGACGGTTACTTTCAAGACAATGCCTTAACCACTTGCTGTCAACCTTCATGTGGCTCCTTTGGTCGGTTGAGCCACTAACAGCGAAGACGTCCACTTGACCAACCAACCCTACAATCAATCAAAAAGTGTTATCAGACGTCACCATGTGTGTTTTGTTAGTACTCTCCAAATCAAAAAGTCCCAAAGATTATTAAACAAAACCCCCCCCAAAAAAAAAAACAAACAAAAAAAAAACGAAAAAGCTTTCCATGCAATCAAAATTCTCTCTCTCTCTCTCTCTCGCTCTCGCTCTCGCTCGCTCGCTCTCTGTCCCTCCCTCCCTCCCTCCCTCACTCCCTCTCTCTCTCTCTCTCTCTCTCTCTCTCTCACACACACACACACACACACACACACACACACACACACACACACACACACACACACTTACGAAGTTAGTGGATCCATAATTCTTCCGACAATTTTCTCATATTTTGAAGGCAATGTATCGGACTTGTTTCCATGGAGAACGCTGTGCACATACTTCAATCTGTCTGAAAACGAAACAAATCCAAACGTAAATGTGGGCCATGTGCTGAGAACAGTGCACCGTTCTCAAACGAAATGATCCACAAGGCTGCGAGCGTAGAAACGGCAGTAATGTCGCTGGGGGTCGATTTGTGGCAAGTGAACGATCGAATAAGGCTGTCTGAACAGAGTCACCTATATGTGTGCTCACCCACACCCACATCCACACGTACACTATTAGTACCCTCTGCGTTCTTCCCCTTTATCCCCCCCCCCCCCCCCGCTCCCACCCACCCGAAAACTGTATACCCCATTCTCCACCACAACACATGTACTTCCGCTTCTACCAACACCCTTCGCGCAAGGATGACCTAAATCTCTCTCTCTCTCTCTGTCGTCTGTCTGTCTCTCTCTCTCTGTCTGTCTGTCTGTCTGTCTGTCTGTCTGTCTCTCTCTCTCTCTCTCTCTCTCTCTCTCTCTCTCTCTCTCTCCTGTCACTATAAGCATTGCACCAAGACACAAGGCGCCCACTTTTGTTGCTGCTGGCAGGGTATTCTGTTAGAAGAATCCAGTCCATGCATATTCATCGCATATTATTGCAGATTTCTCCCATATAGTTGGTGTGTGTGCGTGCGTGCATGCGTGCGGGCGCGCGCCCGCGCTCGCGCGCGCGCACGCGCGTGTGTGTGTATAAATATGTGGGGGGGGGAGGAGTGTGTGTGTGTGTGTGTGTGTGTGTGTGTGTGTGTGTGTGTGTGTGTGTGTGTGTGTGTGTGTGTGTGTGTGTGTGTGTGTGTGTGTGTTTGTGTGTGTGAAATGTGTGTCTGTGTGCCAGACGTTGATGTTTGTGTTATGGAAAGCTAAGAATAGCACATCCCCACGTCAACTATCTTATAAACTTGAAAGTTTGACGTGCATATGTGTGATATAATATGGAAAGATGAGTCAGAGTACAACTGTGCATTTCCTTTTGTCTGATCTCTCTCTCTCTCTCTCTCTCTCTCTCTCTCTCTCTCTCTCTCTCTCTCTCTCTCTCTCTCTCTCTCTCTCTCTCTCTCTCTCTCTCTCTCTGTTACTGAATGTAAATAGACATTCGAAAATTATATTGACAAGCTTCAGACTTGGCGTCTCAGAAATCGCTGGGCATTGCTACCAATATCGATCTCACGGTGACAATGATTTCATCTGCCCACTGTGTAAAAACAGTAAAGAGGATGAGGTCCATTTTGTTTCATGTTGTCCAACACTAAGTAGCTAAGGACAACAATACATTCCTGCAAAAAATTCATACATTTCCAAACCGGTTTCGACTAAGTTTACGTTTTTGGCATGTCAACACCAAAGAACACCATAAGGAATCCGTCAATTTTCTTGTGTGAAGCGTGTCAGCTGCGACAAGTTGTTATCGTGTGAAACGCTCTCTTTAACCGTATGATTTGTATATAAAACAAAAATCCTTGTGTGAAATGTTTGTTCAGCTACTCTCCATTATGAGGGATGCTGCCTGTGTAGAATTCAAAATATCTGAATCGGAATCTCTCTGCCCAGAATGAGTTTAAGGGCGAGGGGTGGCGGAGGGAGAAGGGGAGGGGGTGAGGTGAGCGATTGATTTTACCGAGTTATGTTCAAACATGTCCCCTTGTCTGAAAGGCGTAACTGCTGAGTGGACAATAAACTATTTGTCACTCTCTCTCTCTCTCTCTCTCTCTCTCTCTCTCTCTCTCTCTCTCTCTCTCTCTCTCTTCAGTGTGTGTGTGTGTGTGTGTGTGTGTGTGTGTGTGTGTGTGTGTGTGTGTGTGTGTGTGTGTGTGTGTGTGTGTGTGTGTGTGTGTGCGTGGGTGCACATGTGTGTGTATGTGTGTGCATATGTGTGTGTGTATGTGTGTGTATGTGTGTGTGTATGTGTGTGTATGTGTGTATGTGTGTATGTGTGTGCATGTTTGTGTGTATGTGTGTGTATGTGTGTGTAGGTGTGTGTGTGTTGTGTGTGTGTGTGCATGTGTGTGTGTGTGTCTGTGTGTGTGTATGTGTGTGTGTGTATGTGTGTGTGTGTATGTCTGTGTGTGTATGTTTGTGTGTGTGAGTGGTGTGTGTGTGTGTGTGTGTGTGTGTGTGTGTGTGTGTGTGTGTGGTGTGTGTGTGTGTGATCGAAGAACAAGCAATCTTGCTACAACGCCCACCTAGCGCCGATTTTGAGAAGAAAAGTGATTGCCCGTTTTGCCCGTTCTTCGTGTTCAGCGTCCTGATGAGTGTTGTTTATCTTGCCTGAAGAAGACCTAAGAGGCTGAAACTCATCGTGTTTTGTCTTTTAATTTGTCTGTCCCTGTTAACGGACGACCTTACTTTAGACTCCTCGTAAAACTTATGAAAACTGGCCACACTTACTCCTTTTACTGCCTGACAATTATAGAGGTGTAGCACTATCAGGTAACCTCATATACGAACATTTTAACTAAAAGACCCACGAATTGGGTGGAAAGGGAAGAAAAAATTATTAAAGAGCAAGATGAGTTTAGAAGGAGCTGTAGTACAGTTGACCAATTTTTCGCGCTTTATTCTTGAGTTCAAAAGTATCTTTCTAAAAATTCAAAATTATATGTTGCATTCGTCGATTTTAGGAGCGGCTTTGACCCTGCCAAGAGAATAAACCATGGGATATCTTGAGAAAAGCAGGCATTGAGAGGAAGTTATATTAAGCACCGAGAGGAATCTATAATGCTGGCTTGGCCTTTGTAGGCGATAAATGTTTATATTCCCAGTGCTTCGATTGCCCAAGAGGAGTCACGCAAGGCTGTGTGTTAGGCCTGTAACTCTTTTCGTTTTTCATCAATGAGCGTGCTGTAGAGTTGTCCAAACGAGGGAAACATGGCATAGTCTGCTGCAGGAGCCAGAGAAGTATGTACGTTACTGTTCGCTGATGACATGATTTTATTATCGGAAGTTTCGATTGGATGGAAAAAAAAAAAAAAACTTAGAAATGGATCGATTGGATTGCCAAACTAACTTAATGTGTTAAACATGAGAGTAGACACACTAAACCTAACTGTAATTATGGACAAAACTACGGTAATAGTTTTCTGTAAAGGAAGACACCTTGCAGCAAACGAAATGTGGTGGTATGGGAATGAAAAGGTGAAGGTAATAAACAAATATGAATATCTAGGGGGTTTTGCTTTGGTTTGTTTTTTTTTTTTTTTACCAGACACTAAGCTTAACGGCAGGGTGGTCATAACTGCTAGAAAGGCCAGAAAGAGAGTGATCGAAATTCTAAATACAATGTTGCTGCTTCTTTATTTGGAAACTTTTTGATTCTCAGATAGCGCCTGTTTTGACACATGCTGCTGAAGTATGGGGACTCTGAACACAAACAAATGGAAAATGTACACATCTTTTGCAATCAAGAGATATTGTTTTAATGTGCATCTTCACTCTTCGAATGAAATGTTCAGTGGCGAATCAGGCAGGTTCCCGTTGTTTACTATAAGCTACGCTGAATGTATTAGGTACTAGTTAAAACTAATTCAACTTTCTGAAAAACGTTATGTAGACAGGGATATGAAATGCTCTTCAGACAAGATGAAGTTGGATATTGCAACTGGGTGTCTGACATAAAGAACATTCTGATAAAGATGGATGTGAAATAGTTGGGGTAACCCAGATGGCATGTCATGAAAAAGTACCCTATTTTTTTTGTTGGAATTCCGTCAACGGCTTACTGATTGTTTTCAACAAAACTGGCATGCTCATATAACAGGAACAGAGAAATATGCTTGGTACAACTCTTGTAAGGACATATTCCAACCGGGAAAATACCTCAACGAAGTAACACAAAATGGCTCCGGAATAATCTGGCAAGGTTTAGAACTAGAACCCTGGGATTTTATGCCAACAAAAGATAGTTTGATACGAATCTTTCTGTCATCTATTCTATATATTCAAACGGTGTAGTAGACGAAGGACACTTCTTGTTTGACTGTAGGGAATACGAAGCTTTACGTTTGGCATCAATCGTTTTTCAGCAATATAATACGAAAAGACATACGTTAGCTGGAATGATTTGGTCAGCACACCGAATTATTATCAAATCGCTTGCGAAGTTTTTCGCCGAAGCATGTAATCGACGGAACAAAATTCTTTCCCCATGAAGCAGTTTCACGATTACGAATAAACTAACCAGTGAACATTTTTTTTTTTTTTTTTTTTTTTTTCTGCGCCACCTCAGAGGTTTTTTTGCTCATTCCGACACCCCCGTTCACATCCACAGCCCGGTCGGCCCACTCCGCTCAGCCCCACACCGGCAATCCACAGGGAGCAGTCAATGTCAAGTCGTCCAGAGCCAACCCACCGGAGGAGACACTGCACCGGCTGCCGAGTCACTTCGGGGATGTTCAGTGGCGCCTGTTCTGATCGTCACGCAGGCACCCCACTACTAAGCCCCCTACTGGACGACAATAATTGCTTAGTCGCTGCCGAGCCGGCGTGAGTG
>JADBJO010005357.1:52058-57058 GCA_016801955.1 Conus betulinus | reverse complement strand
CATCACCTATCACCCATCACTTATCACCATCACCTATCACCCATCACCCTCAACTATTACCTATCACCCATCACTTATCATCCATCAATCTATCACCTATCACCACCCATCACCTATTACCCATCACCTATTGCCCATCACCTATCACCTATTACCCATCATCTATCACCCATCATCTATCACCATCATCTATCACCCATCACCTATTACCTATCACCCATTACCTATCACCCATCACTTATCACCTATTATCCATCACCTATTACCCATCACCTATTACCCATCACCTATTACCTATCACCCATCACCTATCACCTATCACCCATCACTTATTACCTATTACCCATCACCTATTACCCATCACCTATCACCTATTACTCATCCCCTATCATCCATTGCCCATCACCTATTCACCCGTAACCTATCCCCAAGTCTCGAAGACTGTTGCGGCGCCACAGAAGACTACAGCCAGCTTCCTCCACTCCTCCCGGTTCTCAGACGCTCTTAGGCAGTTGCTGAGTGTGAGTCCGGTGTAACGAAAATTTGAACTCCCGAATAGTTTAACTCCCAGGGAGTTGCACTGTTCATATGTACATTTTAACTCCCCTGGAGTTAAACTAGAATGACTCCCACCTTGTGCCAAAGTAACTCCACTCAGCAAAACTTCAAAAAAGTTCTAAAATCTTTTTTGTACAGGTCTCAACAAAAATTCTTGAAACATTAAGGGGGGGGGGGGGGGGTCATTTTGTACATATATCAGACTTAACTCCCACCCTGTAACAGAATAACCCCCCTGAGAGTTAGTCTGTACTATATCCAGATTAACTCCCAGGAGTTAATCCAGGTGTGTAAAAGTTTAACTCCCCGTGCCCACTAGGACGGGGGGGGGGGGGGGGGGGGGGGGGCAGTTTTTCACAGATTAGAATAACTCCCCTGGGAGTTAATGTGTACATGTTTCTTCTGGCATGAAATGATTTCAGGGGAGTTACTTTGTAACAGAGGAGGAGTTGATCTGATCATGACTAAGATGACTCCCCACCCACCTATTTCCAGATGTCTTTCTATAGGAGAATGGCGAAGGGGTTTTAATGTCACACATCATCATCTTCATCATCATCATCATCATCATCATCATCATCATCATCAACAACAACAACAACAACAGCAGCAGCAGCAACAACAACAACAGCAACAGCAACAACGTGTTAGCCATCGTGGTCGTTCTCGGTGTCGTTGTTGTCGTCATCCTTGTTTTATATCTATCTGTCTCTATATATATATATATATATATATATTCGTTTTGTGTGTGTGTGTGTGTGTGTGTGTGTGTGTGTGTGTGTGTGTGTGTGTCTATGTGTCCGTCTGTCTGATGCTTACACAAAGCCACACTTTTCGGCCGATGGCCACCCAATTTGGTCTCAAGCATCTTTGACCAGGCCCAGGGCCTTCCACACAACAATGTGAGTGAGGACATACAAAATGTCTCCCTCCCGTGTTTAGCGCTGGCGCGCCCTGACCGCTCTGCGACCCCTGTCCCGTGCGCGGTAAGTAGCCCACGACACTGTCTGTGGTCTGAGGATGCTCGATACCAAGTTTGGTGGGCGATCGGTCAGCAACTGTGGCTTCGGCTGTACTCCTTCCCGCGGTAAGCAATCGGCCAAAAACTATCGGTACGGCAGTCTCCTTTCTACGGTTAAGTGCCGCGCGGCCCTGGCCGATCCAACGCCCCCGTCCTATGTGCGGTAAGTAGCCCACGACCTTGAGGATGCTTGATCACAATAAGCTCTGCGTGGCGTGGCCGCTCAGCAGCCTCACTCTTGTGCGCAGTATCTATGACATTCCCAGGGTGCCAAGGATGCTTCACACCGATGTTGGGGCAGACTGGTGCAGAGCTGTGGCCGCGGGGCACCTTTATCCCTCCCGCTGTGAGCCCTGGCCGCTCTGCGGCTCCCGTCCTGTGTGTGGTACCTGTGACATTCCTCGGGTGCCAAGGATGTGTCATACCAAATTTTGGTAGTAGTAAAGAGCCTCTTTCCGTCTCTAACTTTGTATTTGTCATTAAAAAAAAAAAAAGGGGGGGGGGGGGAGATTGTATATGTATAAACATATATAAAAAAAAAAAGTCAAAAGAATAAATGATTAAATGAATAGAGTACTAGAAAGAATCAAAGAAACAAAGAGGAGATGGAAATAGGAAGATAAAGAAAGGAAAAAAGGACGAAATGTAAGACAGAGAGGATTGATGTACCATGAAGATATTATGAGAAGATGATTATAAATTGAAAATAACAGAACTAATTAACTAACTAAATGAAGTATCAACTAACTTTTTTTTTTCACTTACCCACTGCGCAGACCTTGGGGTTTTGTTTCCCATTTTGTTTATCTCTCTTGCTTTTATTCTTTCTTTACCTTCCTTCCTCCTTCCTTCCTTCCTTCCTTCCTTCCTTCCTTCCTTCCTTCCTTCCTCTCTTTCTTTCTTTCCTTTCTTTAGTTTTTTTTCTTCTTCCTTTTTTCCATCATTGGCAGTAATGGTATAATTGTGACAACGTCTATGTTATCGTCAATGAAGCTTTAATCTTTTCTAAAAATCTTCACTGTATATCAAACATCCCTTTTCTTTTTTCTCATTCATTCATTTATATACTTATTCATCTTTTCATTTATGTATTCATTTGTTTAGTCATTTATTTATTTTTTTTTTTATTAAGGTATTTATTTAGGTCGTAAGGAATTAATTTATGTACATATTCAATTTGTGACTTTTCAGAGAGACAGAGAGAGAATGGTGCAGAACTGTGGCCTCGAAGCTGGGGCTCCTCTTTCCCTCTCACGGTAAGCGCTGGCCTGATGTGTGGAAAATAGCCTGTGATCTTCTCTGTGGTCTGAGGATGCTTCATACTAAATGTGGTGCCGATCGGCCCAAAACTGTGACTTTGTAGAAGGATCACACACACACACACCACACACACACACACACACACACACACACACACACACACACACACACACACAGATATAATGGAAAATGCATTGCCCATTGAACCCACAGCACGCTCGCTGTGGGTAGGAACCGGCCTTGGTTCGAAAAACCCCACTGTGGGCCTGATGGAATTTGAATCCAACCGTCGATCGTTTGAAAGCGCGCACGCGCGCACACACACACACACACACGCCACACACACACACACACACACACACACACACACACACACACACACACATCCACAGCCACAGCCCTGTCGGCCCCGACGCAGCCCCGGCACCGGCAATCCACAGGGAGCAGTCAATGTCAAGTCGTCAAGAGGCAACCCACCGGAGGGGACACTGCACTGCTGCCGAGTCACTTCGGTGGTGTTCAGTGGCGCCTGTTATGATCTAACATACGCAGGACACAACCTACTAAGCCCCCTACTGACGACAATAATTCTTAGTCACGGAACTGGCGTGAGTGAGCTCTCCCTCCGGAGGGCGCCACCACGTCCGTCCCAACGACAGCCCCCATGGACTCGCCGATACCGGTGACTCCGACGGAACCAACCAAGACCACAGAGACGTGGAGAGGACATCGAAATTTGAGGTCACCATGAGAGCAGGGCGTGAAGGGCCACATAATTTGAGACATTTTTTTTTTATGCTGATCAATGAGAATGAGGATGATTAAGATGATGCTATGGATTTCCATTTCGGTCGAAGACTAGGTGACAGGGCTGTACTCTACGCTTCCTTTCATAATATATATCTCGACGTCAACCAGGCCCGAGAGATACAGGCACCTGCAGTGTTGGTCAGGAAATTTGAGCAACACTCTCAGAAACACATCCATTAAGTGGATGAAACTCGACTGTGTGGTCCCAGTCTTCCCAACTGAGCCCATAGCAAACTCAACTCTGGGTAGGAGCGGTTGGGGCAGAAAAACCCACATGACTCTGATAGGATTCGAACCCACGACCTCCCAGCCGGCAGTCCGCGACGCTAACCACTTTGCCACAGCGGCTGGTCAGCATTGTAATTTTTGTGTCCCTGGTGGCTCACTTCACTAAGCTCACTGTATTTACAATAGGCAGAAATCGACTTTTCAAACTTTGATTTTGCTGCGTTCTAGAAACAATGCCAGCCAAAAGGAAAATAGCCCGTGACACTCCCAGGGTGCCAGGGATGCTTTGTGCCAAATTTGGTGTCAATCGATTGAGAACTATGGCTCCGATTTTTTGAATATTTAATTTTTCTGCGCCCTAGAAACAGTGCCGCCCAAAACGAAATAACTCATGACCTTCCCAATGTGTCAGGGATGCTTGATAAGATTTGGTATCGATCGTTTGAGAACTCTGGCCGTGCATACGGAATGCACACACACACACACACACACACACACACAGAGGCAGATTTCGAAAATATATGTATAAGATGCATGGATGGTAGCAGCGACTGATGGCGGAGAACGAAGCAAAATTTAGAAAGAGTGGGGGTTAGTTGCCGCCAAGGACATTGACAAACAAAGTACAGGACAAGACACGATGCATTTCGACCTCTTGGGTCTTCTTCAAGTAAAAAAAGGTAGATCACATTTAACATTTAGGACAGCGTTCTTTGTTTGTAGTGTCCTAAATGTTAAATGTGATCTACCTTTTTTTTTACTTGAAGAAGACCCAAGAGGTCGAAATGCATCGTGTCTTGTCCTGTACTTTGTTTGTCAATGTCCTTGGCGGCAACTAACCCCCACTTTCTAAACTTTACATCTCAACAGTTTAACTCCCTGGGAGTTAAACCATTCGGGGAGTTCAAATTTTTCGTTACGCCGGTCCATTCACTGGTGTTGTCCTCCATTCTCTTTCTCTGTTTTCCTCTCTTTTTGTCTCCTCGCACTGTTCCTTGCAGAATGGTTCTGGCAAGTCCTGTTGATCTTGATGCATGACCATGACCATACTATCTCATTCTTTTTTCATTCTTTTCATTGTGGACAAGAGGTCTTCGTGTAGTCCACTGGCCTGCCTTTCTCT
>JADBJO010005357.1:42500-45000 GCA_016801955.1 Conus betulinus | reverse complement strand
TGAGTGCTTTGGGTATCATAATTATCTTTGACTTGACAACTCATGGTTTCATAACATTTGGGACTTGACAATTGAATGTGTAAAATATCATAAGACCTTTAACTTGACAACAATTCAGTGTCCTAGATATCATAATATCTCTGACTTGACAACTGTGTGTTTAAGTTATCATACTACTTTTACTTGACGACAGCTGTGTGTGTGTGTCTTTTTATATCATAAATCTTTCACGTGACAATTCAGTGTTTTAGGTATCAGAACATCTTTGACTTCACAACTCAGTGTTTTAGGTGTCACAACATCTTTGACTTTACAACGACTCACTTATTGGGTATCATAATATCTTTCATTTGACAATCGGTGTTTTAGGGTACCATGATATCCCTGACTTGACAACAACACAGTGTTTTAAAACACGATCTTTATCCCTGACTTGACAACAACACAGTGTTTTTAAACACGATCTTTAATCAATTAATTCGAGAGCTGACAGGCGCGCAAAAAAAGAGGGAAGTGCTTGGAGACCTTGTTGTATACCAACATCTCTTTTGATCACACATATAAAGAAGACTTCTCCATTCTTAAAGCCACAGCAGAATCTACCAGTAACTCCCGTGAAGAAAAAAAAAAATGAAGAAAGAAAGTGAGCCAAGAAAATGAAACTTAACCAACATTTTTCAACTTGTTGTCCTCGTGTCTTAACAATAAATTGCTGACATTTACACTTGATCACAAAAAAAACAACAAAAAACCCCACCAGTCTGAAAGTATACATTTCTAATCACTTACCACAATACCACAGCAGCATACCTCCAATATAAAAAGAAAGAAACAGTACACACACACACACACACACACACACACACACACACACTTATGATGTGTGGCCTAATGTGCAAGAATGGTGTTCAACCACACCCATTTCTTTCCACATAGTGTTTGTACCTACCCAGAATTCGATGTATGCAACTCAGTATTCAAGGCATAAAATCTTTGACTTGACGTCAACGCAAGAGTGTTCGAACTCATGGTATCCTTGAGTTGACAGCTGCTTGTCTTAAAGATACCATTCTGCCTTGGCCTTTCTGTGGGTTTTGTTTTTTTTTTTTTTTTTTTTGGTTTTTTTTTTTTTTTTGTACTTGCTCATCAGCTTTCAGTATGCGCTTGATGTTATGAAGCTGATGTTTCTCAGAGGTCGCCCTTTGGTGGACATTCCCTGTCAGTATTCTTTGGTGAGGATGTGGGGGGGGGGGGGGGGGGGGGGGGGGGGGGGGGGGGAGGGGGGGGGGGGGGGGGGGGGGGGGCATCCTCATCGATGGACAAAGCTGTGAAGATCACGATAAACCATTGATGCTTCCTGCTGCTTAGTTTTTGTTTGTTTGTTTGTTTGTTTGTTTGTTTTTTGTTTTTGTTTGTTTTTTAACAGAAGTATGGTGATCAATGGTCACCGGATTTAGTGAAACCGTACGTGCTTGATGGCGATGCGATCTGATCGCAAAAAACTGGAGGCCAAGGCTTATCAGATTCACCGAAATCGCTTGGTCTCAACGATGTTCTTGAAGGCTGAGGTCTAGTCTCCAGCATCTGCGCGATCCTCTCTTCCCCGCCACTGTCAATACTTGTGATCTCTCTCTCTCTCTCTCTCTCTCTCTCTCTCTCTCTCTCTATATCTATAATATATATATATATATATATATATGTGTGTGTGTGTGTGTGTGTGTGTGTGTGTGTGTGTGTGTGTGTACATATATATCTATAGATATAAAAGCAATTTTGTCTGTATGTATGTATGTATGTATGTATGTTTGTTCCTCCGCCGTGCCTAAACCGCTGGATGGATCTTCACCATATTTGGCATGCATCTTCACTTAACCGATGAAAAGGTCTTGACAGGGTCCCGATTTTCAAAAAAAAAAAAAAGGGGGTAGTTTAAAATTAAAAAAAAAAAAAAAAACATTTCTACCCTTGCGCCAATAGGGATTCACGCTGAATGAAGTTCTCACACACACACATTTTCTACCCTTGCGCCAACAGGGATTCACGCTGAATGAAGGTGTCACACACACACAACACACACACACACACACACACGTGGAACACGAAGGGACAGTAGGGCGGGGAGAAGGGTAGGTAGAGAATGGGAGCGGGATGATGACTGACGGGAGCGGGACAACGGGGCAGAAAGACAAAGGCGGGCTGCAAGCTTACACAGTGAGACTGAAGAGGAAAAACACAGGAGCGCCTTGCAGCCATGGATTCACACGTTGACACACAAATGACGTTGTCACACACAAATGACGTCTTGAAAAAAAAAAAAAAATCAATGACGTAATTACTAACAATGACGTATCAATGGAGCAGAAAGATCTCTATTATATAAAGCTCAGTTTGTCTGTCTGCCAATCATCGCCACCAAATTTGGTATCAAGTGTCCTTGCTGTCCTACAAACAGCAACGTCGGGGTCGGCGATCACGTGACGCATTGCGTCGTGACGAAATT
>JADBJO010005357.1:15000-25000 GCA_016801955.1 Conus betulinus | reverse complement strand
CGTTCATTGGTCTGGTTGTCTCGTGCCCATTCAGAACAGTTTATTGGAGCGGAGGGGGGAGTGTGGGGGGGGGGGGGGGGGGGGGGGGGGGGGGGGGGGGGGGGGGGGGGAGGGGTGGGTGCTAAGCTCAGGGGAGTGGTCAGAGGGGACACCGGAAGCTCAGGGGAGTGTGGTTGCTTTCTGCCCTTTAAGGCCGGTTTGTGTGTCCAGGGAGTGTTGACATTTTGGGCATTTTACAGGAGAAAACGCATTTGTCTCCCTTTCACTCTGATCACGTATCAGTCTCTTGGGAGATTCTATCTGAACTTGTCTTGCTTTGATGTCCACAGAATAGGGGGGAGAGAGAGAGAGAGAGAGAGAGAGAGAGAGAGAGAGAGAGAGAGAAGAGAAGAAGAAGAAGAAGAAGAAGAAGAAAATGGTTGACGAGGGAAGCAGAAAAAAAGAGGGGAGGGAGAAAAAAGACAGACACAGAGATATTTAGTATTTTGTTTTAATGTCCGATGTCAGGCCTCTGACCCCTAACATGAGAACAACAGCACCACTAGAAGCGTTTATATTCAATAGACTGTATCCATATGTTTAACGCTTTGCAAACAGAACTAGATAACCTTAAAACAATACCTTTGTCTCTCTCTCGTCTTATGTTTTTACTTGACATGCGTGGGCATAATTTAAACATACATGGCTGAGAGAGAGAGAGAGAGAGAGAGAGAGAGAGAGAGAGAGAGAGAGAGAGAGACAGACAGACAGACAGACAGACAGAGAGACAGAGAGAGAGACAGAGAGAGAGAGAGAGAAGAGAGAGAGAGAGAGAGAGAGAGAGAGGAGAGAGAGAGAGAGAGAGAGAGGTTAATTAAAAACCAAAACATGCCTGTCACTCGTGAAATTTGGGTGTGGGAACCATACACACCTGAGCGTTCCAATTTCATGCAAATACTGCTGCTACAGCACATTCAACTTTCACTGGGAAAGTTTGATCCGAGCGTTTTTGTGTGTACGTAATACGAAACTGCGGCAATAGCGTCAGACATAATGGCTACCAGACTCAACAGGTCATTTCAGTTTGAATACGATTCCACGCCGTTTTTTTTTTTTTTTCTTTCTTTTTTTTTTCCTCAGGTATGTTTCAGAAGTGTCCACATTTCACGTTGGTGTATACAAATGTTTCGTAGCATTAATCTTTTTACACGAGACGTGAGTGTAACGGTTGAAGTGATGTAAAACGGTTCTTTCCCGTGGTAAGAGTCCATGTCTGGAGAAATCGTTCTCATGTAGCCGGTCTTTCTTTAGGTGTGTGATTAGTTAGTTCTGGTGTTGGTTGGTACTCACCATAGATTCATCATCTGTGTAACATAAGCTGGTGAGATTTGACTCTCTCTCTCTCTCTCTCTCTCTCTCTCTCTCTGTGTCTGTCTGTGTGTGTTTGTCTGTCTGTTTGTCCAACGGTAATCTGGGTCTCAGTTCAATCCAGTACGAACACTAACGCAGTCACCCCCAAACACCATTGCAAGCAACAACAGCAACAAAAACCAACCAACCAACCAAACAAACAAACAAACAAACAAAAAAACCAAAAACAAAACCAAAAAAAACCCCAAAGAAACATTTGAATCAAGCGTCCGAATCTTGTTTGATAAGGTAAACCGACTGAAACAAAAGCTGAATTTCGCATGAAATCCAGTGGAATTTAGCACAAGAGCAATACAGCTATCTCTTCAGCAAAAAAAAGGACGTACGCCATTTTTTTTTTTACTAATATATGGCCAACCCGCATACTTCCTATGCGTCACAATTTATGGAGAAAGGTGACATGAAATTTGGTCGCAGTCTATTTGCAACAAATTCTCGCCGAAACATATTGAATACAATGAAACGCGGCCGTGGTCTCTACCTTTTATGTGAAATGTCGCCCTGTGCGTCATGATTTCATGTGAAAAATAGACGTTGCCGCCATATTCCACAGTGTCGTAAATTCACACGACACGGGTTTGTTTGTTTGTTTTTAATAAAACCTACCAAATTTCTGACATTCCAAGTATTAGGCTAGTGCTTATCACACACACACACACACACACACACACACACACACACACACACACACACACACACACACACACACACACACAAGTAAACTCACGCACGCACGCACGCACACACACACACACACACACACACACACACACACACACACACACACATACATACAGAGAGAGAGAGACAGACAGACAGACAGACAGACAGACAGACAAATACACAGACATTTCTATTTAGAGCCAGACGGTACCCTTTAATATTTCAAAAGCACACGGGAAAGGATGGGAGACTGACAGGAAACGGAAGTGGGGTCAAAAGGAAGGAAGTGAACCTGAAATTTGAATACGACTGTACAGCCAACCAGTTCTTCCATCATCATACTACTGCCGACTTTCTGCCCTAAAGATTCCAACTCGGACCTGTCCGTCGCCTTGTTGCTTGAAGACCTTGTCAAACTTGTCGAGTCTTATTAATGCCCCCTAGGTTAAAGACGTGTTTCAGACTGGTCGGATTTTTACCTTTTGAATGAATGCGTCGTTTGTTTAATGTGTTTTCACCACAATTACTGATATTACACGGGGTGGGGTGGGGGGGGGGGGGGGGGGGAGGGTTAGAGCACGCGTTCTGTCTCGCGCACACACACACACACTCACTCACACACACACACACACACACACACACACACACACACACACACACACACACACACACACACACAGAGAGAGAGAGAGAGAGAGAGAGAGAGAGAGAGAGAGAGAGAGAGAGAGATTACATAAGAAAAAATACGCACATATACACACAGATACCTTTACATATACGAGTATGCCACATTAGATTACAATGTTAAGTAATCGCAAAATAAAATTAAAAAAAAAAAAAACAATAGTAGAAGGCCAATAGGACTATTCAATACACTTCGTCCAGTGCCATACACTTGAAGTGATGGATTGCATACTACAGAAACACCAGACATCTATTGTCTAAAATGCAGTGCTTAACAAAATATAACATATTCGGAATCTGGCAGTTAAAAAGAATATTGGAATGGTTATAAAACCACACACACACACACACACACACACACACACACACGCACGCACGCACGCACGCACGCACGCACGCACGCACGCACGCACGCACGCACGCACGCGCACGCACGCACACACACACACACACACTCACACACACACACTGAATATTCTTAGAATGTTTTTTTTCCCAGCATCGCGCTTCATTCTATGCAATAAACAAAGAATATACCAGAAAGAACGTTTTTCAAAAACGACCAGTCTGAGTCCTATTTCTGACATTTAGATCTGTACTACTCTTTCAGTTACACTGCACAATTTCTTTGCCGATAATGGAACTGATAATGAGATAGTATCACTTACATTCAGGACACCCAGTTTCGCACTTTTATCTGCCAGTAGTTGATACTAATCCCGGAATGGGAAGGAAGCTAACAAAACTTGTCACACGAACCCTTTATTATCAGGCAATGAAGAAGATACTCAGAGATGATCTCATTTCGTTCTTTGTTTGCATCGTCCTACCTGCATTCAAGACTGAATAGAATCAACACTTTCTAAGTAGATTATTAAGGACATATTTGTCACCGTTCAGCTATTACCAGCCGCGCTAAATCGTCCATTCTTACCACTGTTTTATCAATTAGAGGCTTAGTTAGCTAATCGATAATTACCCAGGCCTTGTAACTTAGGGGCCTTGTCGGAGTCTTACCAGAGCTTTGTACATTGAAGGCTCTACTAGATTAATTTAACAAAGATGTGTTAGTGAGTCCGCCAAACAAACGGGCACAAACACATTTACAAGACAAGACACGCGTTTCGACCTCCTAGGTCTTCTTCAGGCAAAAGAAACAGCATTCAGGACGATGAAAACGAAGAACGAGCTGGCACATGTCTTCTCATCTTTGGTGTAAGATGGACGTTGTTTGGCGGACTCACTAACAATCCGTTTTTTTTTTTAAATTGGCTTCAGTTTCCGCCTGCAGTCATCTCCCTTTGAGACTAACTCTCTACTAGATTAGTCGAATCTTACAATATCATCGTCGAGTGTGATCGACTTTAATGTCGGAGAATTAGAAATCGAGATTGACCAGAGGCCTTAGCCTTTATCAGACTAGTTTCAAAACGGGGTGACTGAGGACGGAAAATGGAGCAAAAATTTAGAAAGAGAGGGGGTTAGTTACCACCAAGGACAGAGACAAACAGAGCACAGGACTAGACACACAATGCATTTCGACCTCTTGGGTCTTCTTCAGACAAAAATAAATAACATTTAGGACAGTGAAACGAAGAACGAGAAACCGCTTGTCTTCTCAAATGCGCGCACGATCAAAAACATCAGAAGATAAGTGGTTTCCCGTTCTTCGTTTTTACTGCCCTATTTTTTTTTTTCCCTGAAGAAGACCCAAGAGGTCGAAATGCATTGTGTCTGCCCTGTACTTTGGTTGTCTATGTCCTTGGCGGTGACTAACCCCCTCTCTCTCGAAATTGTTCATGTCGGACTTGTCCAGTAAGTGGTTGTTCGTTCTCTGTTCTCACTGTCCTAAATGTTGTTTGCTGTGTTTTTGCCTGAAGAAGTCCCCAAGAGGACGAAATGCATTGTGTTTTGTCCTGTGATGTGTTTGCCTGTATCAGGTGGTGGAACTAATACCGTTTTTATTATTATTATTATTATTATTTTTATTCAATTCTCTCTCATCCCTCCTTTCCACAATTCCTGCATTCATACTCTCGTTTGTTCATCAACATGTTGTGTTATTGAAAAAGTATAGTTAGACTTAGCAACATTGAACATAGTGCAAAGGTGTAAAAGTTACAACGAACCAGCCGCCGTGGCGAAGTGGTTAGCGTCGCGGACTCCCGGCTGGGAGGTCGTGTGGGTTCGAATCCCATCAGAAGTCATGTGGGTTTTTCTGCCCCACCCGGCTCCTACCCAGAGTTGAGTTTGCTGCGGACTCAGTTGGGAAGACTGGGACCACACAGTCGAGTTTCATCCACTTAATGGATGCGTTTCTGAGAGTGTTGCTCAAATTTGCTGACCAACACTGCAGGTGTCTGTATCTCTCGGGCCTGGTTGACGCCGGGATATATTATGAAAGGAAGCGTAGAGTACAGCCCTGTCATGTAGTCTCAGACCGAAATGGAAATCCGTAGCATCATCATAATCATCCTCATTCTCATCGATCAGCATTAAAAAAAAAAAAAAAAAAAAAGTCTCAAGTTCTGTGGCCCTTCATGCCCCTGCTCCCATGGTGACCTCAGTTTCGATGTCCTCTCCACGTCTGTGGCCTTGGTTTGGTTCCGTCGGGGTCACCGGTAATCGGCGGGTCCATGGGGCTGTCGTTGGACGGACGTGGTGGCGCCCTCCGGAGGGAGAGCTCACTCACGCCACGGGCTCCGCGACTAAGCAATTATTGTCGTTAGTAGGGGGCTTAGTAGGTGGTGTCCTGCGTATGTTAGATCAGAACAGGCGCCACTGAACACCACTGAAGTGACTCGGCAGCAGTGCAGTGTCTCTTCCGGTGGGTGGCCTCTTGACGACTTGACATTGGCTGCTGCCTGTGGATTGCCGGTGCCGGGGCTGCGGCGAGGTCGACCGGGCCGTGGCTGTGGACAGGGTGTCGGAATGAGAATGAGCGTCGTGGGTGCACTGCCTCTGAGGTGGCGCAGAGGTTGGGACAGCAAAAAAAAAAAAAAAAAAAAAAAAAAAAAAAAAAAAAAAAAAAGTTACAACGAACTTAATACGCACAAAATTACAATCAATGGCATTAATGTCGCTAATTTTCCAGAGGATGCAAACATTCAAGGTGAATAAAGGGAGAGAACTTTTTTCCCCCCCTTATTTTACAAAATAGTTTGAATGGGAAGAAGAAAGAAAATGGTGCAAAAGAAATAATATATATAACAAAACAGTAGCAGTACTATCACACACACACACACACACACACACACACACACACACACACACACACACACACACACACACACACCACACACACAATTTCCTGTTTGAGGCACAGGTATTTTGACATTAAGTTAAGATACAAGGTTTTCATATGGGTTACCAAGCTTGCTTAAACTTGTCAAGTTTACCATTAGTAATATACCTGTATCTTTCTAAACCATACCTGTCTTTCAAAACAGCAAGGAATACATTTACAAGCGGAATTGTCTTTCTCCGTTTACATTTGTAAATAATCATTTTGCCAATCACATGATTATTAATTCATTATTTGATCTGAGACAATGTGTCCATCTGCCCCCCAAACAAAACAAAACAATGTTTTGGGAAACCTTAAATTTGTACAACTAGTTACTTGGTGAACAATACTTCTCTGAAGACCCAGCCAGAAATCATTAGTTAAGGGGCCAATTCCACAATAAAAATGTTCAATTTGTTTCTTCTTCACTAATACCGTTTCTGTGTAAGATTTGGTATCTTGTAGGTTAAAAGCCTTTGTCAAATCGGAGGAACCTTATCAGTCCTTTTTCTCCTGAAAGCCCTGTCAGACTGGTCGAAAGGCATTAGCGCCCTCTAGTTCAAAAGTTAAGGGCCCTATCAGCCGCGTCGTTTTTAAGCGGTGTTTTGTGTGTTAAAGGCACTATCTCAAAGGTCGAAGCGCGGTGCGCATTACACGCCACGCGAGATCACTTTAGATTGAAGGGACCCGTCACACTGGGTCAAATCTATCAGGCTTAGCGAGATGTTGCCACAGCTTTGTAGCTTAAAGAGCCTCTGTATCACGTCGACATTCCTGGGTTTCGTTCTGTGCTGTCTAGAACGTCAAACAGGAAAGAGAAGCAAGGATTTCGTACGCAGAGAAGTGAGGGAGAGAGAGAGAGGAGAGAGAGAGAGGACAGACAGACGACAGACAGACAGAACAGACAGACAGACAGGCAGACAGACAGACAGAGGGGGAGAGAGAGAGACAGAGACAGTAGAGGGAGAGAGAGGGGAGAGAGAGAGGAGAGAGAGGAAGCGAGAGAGAGATAAAGAGGCGAGAGATACAGAGAGAGAGATAGAGAGAGGAGAGAGCGAGAGAGAGAGAGAGAGAGCACATAGAACTTCGCATTCCTTCTGTAAATCATATCTTTTTAAAAACTGCATTGAAAATTATGATGAACCCACTCATGGATTCCATTTGTTTCATGCATACACATACACAAACGCACGCACACGCACGCGCGCGCGTTTACAACACACACACACACACACACCCACACACACACACACACACACACACACACACACACCACACACACACACACACACCACACACACAACAAAACACAAAACACACACACACACACACACACACACACACACACACACACACACACACACAACACACACACACACACACACACACTCACAAAACCACCCGCGCCCCGCCCGCAAACGTACAGTATCATTAATTCGTGCCGTTATTGTTTTTGTTGTTCTTGTTTCTTGTTCTTGTTCTTGTTGTTTTGTCTTTGATTTTTACCAAGTTGCAATAAAGAAATCAGCAAAAGAAAGACAGCAAAAGAAAATGACATCTAGAGAAAGGAAAAGAAGGAACGGAAAGCAGAGAGAGAAAATTAGCTTGAAAGTGAAACAAGATAAAAAGAAATTCATGGCGAACGTGAGTTGAAAGAGAGGACACGAAATATAGAGACGAAATAATAGAGAGAAATAGGATAATGAAAGGGGGAAACACAGGGAAAGGAGAGGACAAATATCAAATCCGAAAAGACAAAAAAAAAAATTAGAAAAAAAAAAAATCATCAAACAGAAACAAAATGAAACGAGAAAATGGGACAAGAACAGAGGAACGAATGAAAGTGAAAGTAGGAAGGAAAAAATGAACAAAGATGATGAAAAAGAAGATACAAGGAGAGAAAGGAAGTGAAAGGGGAAAAACAAAAATGAAATGACACGAATGCCTGTAAACGGAAAAAAAAAAAAAAAAAAAACAAAAAAACAAATAACAAGAAAGAAATGAAAGAAGAGAGATGACGGGGGGAGGGGGGTGGAGAAAGAGAGAGAGGGGAAATGGAATCCACACGAGAGAGAGAGAGAGAGGAGAGGAGAAGAGAAGGAGAGAGAGAGATGAAGGAGGAGAGTGAGAGAGGCAGAGAGAGAAGAGAGGAGAGAGAGGAGAGAGAGAGGAGAGAGAGAGGAGAAGAGGACGAGAGAGGGAGGAGAGAGGGTGGAGGAGAGGAAGAGAGAGAGAGAGAAGGAAATGTTAAAATGGCAATACACAAGAGGAAAGGAAAGGAGAGGGAAAAAACGAAAGAAGTGAAGAAACTAAAAGAAAGGAAAGCCCCGAACGAGGACAGAAAAAGAAAGGGAAAAGAGTCTCAAAGAAAACGATAAAAGAGAGGGGAGGGAAGACGGCGAAAAAGAAAAAGAACAAATGAAAAAGGATAAAGGGGGGACCTTCAACGAAAAAAAAGAAGTGAAAAACAAAGGGAGCAAACTTTTTTAAAACAGGAAAAGAAAGGAATATAAAGCAGAAACAAAAACAAAACAGAGGGACGGAAATGAAAAATGAATATAAAGTGAGCAACAAAAACAAAATGGGAAAAAAGGAAACAAAAGGAGAGAAATAAAAAAGCAAAGGGAGGCAAACTTTAAAAGAGAGGGGGAGAGAGGAGAGAGAGAGAGAGAGAGAGAGAGAGAGGGAGAGAGAGAGAGAGAGAGAGAGAGGGAGGAGAGAGACGAGAGAGAGGAAGAGAGAGAGAGAGAGACGAGAGAGAGAGAGGAAAAAAAAGTGGAAACAAAAAAGAAAGAAAAGTAGAGACAGGAAAGAAAAGGAAAAGAGTGGAAATAAGAGGCAACAAAGACAAAGACGAAGCAAAAGGAAACGAAAATGGAGAAAAAATGGGGGGAGAAAAGACTGACAGAGAAAAAACAAAGATAATTTTTTGAAAAAAAAAAAAAAAAAAGAAAAGAAAAGATAAATAGGAAAAAAAATAGTTAAACGACAGGACAGAAGGGGAAGACAAAGGAAAGGACCAGTAGAGAAACGAAACAAAAAAAGAGAAAATGGAAAGAAAACAACAATAAACAAGTGGGGTAACTTTTGCTCCCATAAGAAAATCTAACACAGAGTAACTTTTATTCAAGGCTGGCACAGCCTTTTAAACTTGAATAAAGTCAGACAAATACAGAGACGAACAATCTAATAGTGGGGGTAAAAAACAAGCGCAGGCCAACAACTCAACTGTCTTCATAGTAATGACTTGGCAAAGATTTGGACTTTAAGGGGGACGGGAGGTTGAAGATGGAGAAACTGGAAACATGAAATTAAGAAATTAAACTATAATATGTTTTCTTAATTTCATGTTTCCAGCTTCTCCATCTTCACCCCCCCCCCCCCCCCCCCCCTCCCCACTAAAGTCCAAATCTTTGCCAAGTCATTACTATGAAGACAGTTGAGTTGTTGGCCTGCGCTTGTTCCCCCCTCCCCACCCCCCCATTAGATTGTTGGTCTTTGTATTTGTCTGACTTTATTCCAGTTTAAAAGGCTGTGCCAGCCTGAATAAATGTTACTCTGTGTTAGGTTTCTTTATGGGAGCAAAAGTCACCCTACATGTTTACTGTTTATTGTTTACTGTTCCCTGCCTCGCTTCTTTGTCAATTTTGAAAGAAAAAAACAGATATGAAAGAACAAAATGAATACATAAAAGAAAGGATATTATGGAGATAAAGGAAGTGAGAAAGCCAAGGACGGAAAGGAAAGAAAAAAAAAAGACAGAAAGGAAAAAACGTAGTAGAGAAAGGACGAGAAACAATACAAAGAAAAAAAAGAAATGAGATAAAAGAAAAGAAAGGGGGCACAACACAAAAAAAAATAAAATGAAATGAGAAAAAGAAAAATGCACAGAAAAAAGAAGAAATGAAAGAAACTGATAGAAAGGGAAAGAGGAAGGCCAAGAAAGAGACAAAGGGA
>JADBJO010005357.1:0-7500 GCA_016801955.1 Conus betulinus | reverse complement strand
CAGGTAGGCAGGTAGGTAGGTAGGTAGGTAGGTAGGTAGGTAGGTAGGTAGGTAGGTAGGGTAGGCACGGTAGGCAGGTAGGTAGGTAGGTAGGTAGGTAGGTAGGTAGGTAGGTAGGTAGGCAGTAGGCAGGCAGGTAGTAGGCAGGCAGGCAGGTAGGTAGGTAGGTAGGTAGGTAGGTAGGTAGGTAGGTAGGCAGGCAGGTAGGTAGGTAGGTAGGTAGGCAGTAGGCAGGCAGGTAGGTAGGTAGGTAGGTAGGCGGCAGGCAGGCAGGCAGGTAGGTAGGTAGGTAGGTAGGTAGGTAGGCAGGCAGGCAGGCAGGCAGGCAGGTAGGTAGGGTAGGTAGGTAGGTAGGTAGGTAGGTAGGTAGGCGGGCGGGGGCAGGTAGGTAGGTAGGTAGGTAGGTAGGCAGGCAGGTAGGTAGGTAGGTAGGTAGGTAGGTAGGTAGGTAGGTAGGTAGGTAGGTAGGTAGGTAGGCGGGCGGGCAGCTAGGTAGGCAGGTAGGTAGGCAGGCAGGTAGGTAGGTAGGTAGGTAGGTAGATAGGCAGGTAGGCAGGTAGGTAGGTAGGTAGGTAGGTAGGTAGGTAGGTAGGTAGGTAGGTAGGTAGGTAGGTAGAAGGAGGGGGGGGGGGGCATTTACAGTTATCGTTCCCGCTCGTTTATTTTGATGTTTCCTTTGTGGAAATCCTGAAACTATAAATGTTATATTCATATAACATTCTTTTGTGCATCATATGTATATTTAAATGCATCCGCCATATCGTGTTCGGTAGTTCTAGCCATGGTGTTTTTTGTTCTGTTTATTTGCTTTCTATAAATGATGTGGCTGTCAATCTCTTGTTACCTGATTTATTCTTTATCCCCAGCGTCATATTCGACTCTTCCATACTTTTCAATGTGATGTGAATGATCTGTATAGATATCTCAGACTGACATGTAAATTGACTTTATTATTGACGTCATTATGTTGAATGAAAGTAGATCGTGCTGCCTGTGCCATTTACTTTGCGTGGTTTATTTCTGACAAGGAGTCCAATAAAAAAAAATTAAAAAAAAAACAAATACAGAAAATTTGAATGCAGTAAACAATACATATCTTCCCTACATTTAGGGAACTGCTCATTTCGTACAGTAAACAAAAATTGCTGCTTCTTTTTTTTTAACGTCATCAGCAGTTTCCGCCCCAGTCACTCCGTTTTGAAACTTAGCAGAAAATGTGCCTGAGTTATGAAATGAGCAAACCTTATGTCCATTTCGACTGTACAAAAGCAGGCTTCTTGTTTCGTGAAATAAGCACACAAAATAAAAACTGTTTGAAAGATAGTATTGAAATTTAAGTGCGACATAAGCAAATCTCTCTCTGTCTCTCTCTCTCTCTCTCTCTCTCTCTCTCTCTCTCTCCGTGCCTGCGCGTATGTCAGTGTGTATGCGTGTGTATGCGTGCGTGTGTGCGCGTGCGCGTGAGTGTGTGCGCGCGCGTGCATGCCTGTGTGTGTATGTGTGTGTGTGCGCGCGCGCGCGCGCGCGCGCGCGCGTGTGTGTGTGGTGTGTGTGTGTGTGTGTGTGTGTGTGTGTGTGTGTGTGTGTGTGTGTGTGCGCGTGTGTATAGGCATCCATACATGATTGCATTTATAAGTGTGTGTATGTGTATGTGTGGCTATGTGAGATAAAGAGAGGGAGAGAGAGAGAGAGAGGAGAGAGAGAGAGAGAGAGAGAGAGAGAGAGAGAGAGTGTGTGTGTGTGTGTGAGTGTGTGTGTGTGTGTGTGTGTGTGTGTGTGTGTGTGTGTGTGTGTGTGTGTGTGTGTGTGTGTGTGTGTGTGTGTCTGTGTGTGTGTGTCTGTGTGTCTGTGTGTGCGTGTGTGTGTGTGTGGACGCGCAAAACACAAAGAGAGAGAGACAGACAGACAGACAGACATACAGACAGACAGACAGAGAAAGGAGAGAGACACAGAGAGAGAGAGAGAGAGAGAGAGAGAGAGAGGAGAGAGAGAGAGAGAGAGAGAGAGAGAGAGAGAGAGAGAGAGAACTGTAATATGATCCCATTTCATCCCTGGGATACAGTGTCGTCTTCCTTGATCTGTACACAGTTCCGTCTTGAAGACTTCAAATCCATCGAGCTGTCGTCACGATTCAAATCTTCAATGTGGACAGAACGGTCTTGACCTTATAAAATCTCTATGGGATTACACCCAAGGTTCCTCTCTCTCCCTATTCTATACAATTCGGAGGTCTGTGTTTACCCTTAACCAGCACGTCAAGAAAGCTTTAGAGGAGCGCGTAGAGAAGGAAACAAACGGAAACAGGAAAACAAAAAACTGCTTAGAACATTGACATATGAATTACAAGAGCGACACAATGGTACGAGAGGTGCTATATCACGAAAACGTTTGCTGCTTTCTTCACGTAAAAGAATGGCAAGGACGAGAAGTATGAGAAGTGTCCACACTCCCCACAAAAATCACATCAAAGAAATCGGGGAGCACCAATGGTAAAAAAATGGGCAACAAAAGCGAGGACGGCCAAGATCTGACAAAAGGCGTCGAAAGAGCTTCGGAAGCAGAGAGAACAAATCAGTCCGATGAAGCAAGCTATAGAATGGAAAGTCGATGCCCAACGGAATCTGACATGTCCATTTTGTCGCAGGCAGCTGAAACAAATGACTGAAGTCATCTCGTCATTATGTGGAAGAATTTCAGCACTGGAGATGACTGTTCGGGAGCAAACAGAGGTGCAGGCAACGAAAGCAGCTGCATCTCACGATTTAGATCTGAACGGCACTAAAAAGGTTAGTGACGCCCAAACACAAAACTGACTTAAAAAAATAATTTCAGTTCATATGCCGATGCTGCAAAACACAAATCTGGCAACAGGGCAAAAAGAAGAATGCGAAGAAAAATATCAAGAAAATGTAAGAAACCAAGCAAAAAAGTAAAGAACAAAAACAAAACAAAATGCATGACGTCAAAGACAGACATGACATCAACAATGAAAATGACGCAAGTTCTTCTAATGCTCCTCGTGTTCTGCTTCTTCACGATTCTGTCTTGAACAAAATTGACGGTAATCGGCTGGGACGGTCATATGGATTACAGATTGCCAAACGAAAAGTATTCACAATCAATGACTGTGAAGCAGCAATGGAGGAAGCGAAAAAAACAACTCCATCCTGAACCAGACTGCGTTGCTCTGCATATCGGACTTAACGACATCAAGTCAAAGGAACCATCAGACATCAGCACAAAGCTATACAGGTCTGTGTTGAACATCAAACACCAGTTCCCGAAGGCAAAGATAGCGATAAGCCAAGTGGCGCCTGTCAGAAACAAAACATACAACATCAAGCGTGAACTACTGAATGCCTTTACGAAGTCGAAGCTCGTCTCTGAAGATGATATTACCTTCATCAGCCATGATAACCTGCGGGCCAGTGACTACAGACTCCTCAATCGGGACGACATCCACCCCACTTCAAGAGGAGCATGCGTTCTTGCAAGGAACCTAGGGCAGCACCTCCATCGATTGTTTTGGGAAAGGCCTAGGAGGAGATCATCCCGTCATCATCAACACCAAAGGGGCTATGGTTTTTATCCTCCAGCGTTTCCCCCGCCCTGGTTCTACTGACATTACAGTGGACATCCGCAAAAACTGTCATTTCATTTTTTTTTTTTTTTTTTCTTCGGCTGTTATGATTAGCTGATATTTATTGTGATTATTATTACTTTCATTGTGTTATGATTAGCTAATACCTAATTGTTCTTCCAAAACATAAGATGAAAAAATGTAAAGTGTCAAATATTAATATTCTGCAATGGAACGCTCGTTCTCTTGCCAGAAACTTCGCTTATCTTAATCAGTATTTGGTCCATAACAACTACCAAATTTTACTCCTTCAGTCCTTGAACGTCAACAAAAGTGCCTTACCAAAAATATCAGGTTTTTATTATCCCCCCGTTTATGAACAGTCTGATCCCTCTAATCGTTCAAACTGCTATTTATGTTCGTGAAAGGACTGGACCACTGTCAACGAACTTCACCAGCCCCTTTGGACATTGAATCTGTATCATCGTGTGCTGTCATTGTCAGATTTTCCACATCTTTTGTTCTTAACATTGCTTCTGTATATTTACCTAGAGTCCAGATGACATGAACACTGACTGGTTGAAAAAACTTTCAAGACCAGCAAGACAAATGGGTGATAGGGGGAGATTTCAATGCGCATGCTCCTTTCTGGGATAATAACTGCACACACATCACAAGCAACAGATTCATTGATAACATAGCAGACTCAAATTTATATTTGTTAAATAATGGAAATGTTACCCGCATCCCTGATATAGCAACTCATAGACCCTCAGCTATAGATCTCACTTTCATATCTCCTTCACTTGCAACAGATTGTTCATGGAATCCTGAAGATGACTTGCTAGGATCTGACCACACTCCCATTAAAATTTCTATCAATAAAGAGATAGAACAAAGAGAAACAAAACCTGACATACTTCCAAAATACAATTATAAATATGCAGATTGGTCAGCTTTTAAAACTTTCTTCAAACTGTGACCATAGATATTACAAGCACAGTTAACATAGACGACCTTTACACTTTATTTCAGTCTTCCCTTATAGCAGCTGCAGATAATTCTATATTCCAAGGATACATATATCTAAACCAGGGAAGCACGAAGGAAATGTATGGTGGAATGATGACTGCAAGCGCGCTGTTGATGAAAAAAAGAAAGAAAAATATAAGATATATATCAGGGACAAAGGAACAGACCAAAAAGACAGAAAACAGAGAGAAATGAAAATGGCTAGTAAGCATAGTGATGAAATAATCCAAGATGCAAAGCAGCACTACTGGTCCACATTTTGCAAAACTGAAATAAAAGAACATAAGGATATAGGAAAAAATTTGGCAGGAGATAAAAGTAATGAAAAATGGCATTAAGTTTCCAACATATCCAATAAAACAAAATGAAATCCCCCTTACCAAGTGCCCAGCAGAAAGCCGAAGCCCTTCGCTAACATGTTTGCCAATGTCAGCTGTGAAAATGGTTTATCAAAGATTCGTAATGAGTATAGAGACCAAGAAGAGCAAAAAGAAATTTACAAAGATCCTATTCCTGATAACACAAAACTATATTAATGCACATCTAACGCTTCAGGAACTCAAAGATGCAATAAATTCCATCCCAAATAAAAAAAAACATCGGTGGGACTGGACGCAATTTCGAATCAAATGCTAAAAAATCTGCCTGAAAATTTTATCAATTTCCTGTATGAAATATTTCAAAAATGCTGGTGTGATGGTGATATGCCAAAAATTTGGAAAGAATCAATCGTGGTTCCCATTCACAAACATGGCAAAAGCTGCACAGACATAAACAGTTATAGACCTATAGCATTAACATCCCATGTATGCAAACTTTTGGAAAGAATCGTTTTAAAACAGACTTACACACTTTTGTGAGAAGAATGAAATAATACCTATAAATCAGGCCGGTTTCAGAAAGAGTAGATCGACAACAGAACAATTAGTGAAACTTACAACAAACATAAAAAAGCAATTTGCTAGACGTAAATGTATATTAGCGACATTTTTTGACATAAATAAAGCTTATGATCAAGTCTGGCATCTCGGCTCTTACTTAAATTAAAAAAAACATAGGTCTGTCTGGTCATATTTATGATTATATCAATTGTTTTCTAAAGAATCGAAAAATTCAAACTAGAATAGGAAACACGTATTCAACTAAAAGAACTCTTACCATGGGTATCCCTCAAGGGTCAGTTATTGCTCCTTTCCTATTTTCATTACTAATGCATGATTTACCCCAGTAAAATATCTAAAAATGTCATCTTGATTCAATATGCTGACGATATATGCATGCATGTGGATGGAAGTAACCTTAAAAAAGAAAACCCACTACGTAGCATAAACCATACCAAAAAAGTGTATCAAAAAGAGCTCGACATTATAGCAGAGTACTTGACAAAGAATGGACTAAGTTTATCTGAAGAAAAAAAAAAAGATTGTTTTATTCAACAGTGGCTCGAATCCCGACAAAATGCCTGTTTTCAAAATGAATGGAATAGTTCTTAATTATGCTTCACAGATCAAGTTTTTGGGCGTTAACCTCTCACATCGAAAATGTCTTGGAATCAACACATAGATTATTTGCTGACAAAAGTAAGGAAAACTTTAAATTTTCTCAAAATTGTGAGTACACAGAGATGGGGACAAGACACGTCCACTCTAATTTATCTATGTAAATGTCTAAATAAGATCAAAATTAACATACGCGCAAGAAGTGTTTTTTTAGTGCACCAAAATATATCTGTTAAAGAAGCTTCAAAGCATAGAATGTAAAGCGCTCAAACTTGCAATGGGTCTTCCCACCCATGCATCTTGTCTTCGAACATATAATGAGGCTCAAATTTTACCCTTAGATGATCAGAGGGAAGTGGCTGCCACGAAATTTGTGATAAGAAGTGTTCCAGTTAAGAATGATGTGAAAAAAATGAAATTAAAATTAGATCAGATATCGACTTTCCTACACGTGCAAAAACAATATCTCTCAGATTACTCTGGCAACGTATACATCTGAGCTTAGGCAAGCCACGGGCATTACTTGACGAAAAGTCTGTATCTGCAAGGCCGTCTTTCTTCCCTACACCACCCCCTGGGAACTTCAAAAGGGCCCAATTTGATATTGACCACACTGATTTAAAAAAGAAGGACAATATAAATATAGTGGCAAGCAATGCTAAATTTCATATTGAAGAGAAATATCCAAATCATTTAAAAGTATACACAGATGGGTCATTAATTCAAAAGAATGCGGGCTCTGCTTATTTGATACCTGATTTAAAAGTAGAGAAATGTTTTTCACTGGGGAAAAATAAATCGGTTTTTACTGCGGAACTTACTGCAATATTATGGCGTTAAATTATCTTCTAAATTTCCCACGATCTATATTTCAAGTACTTTTTTGTGTTGATTCAAAGTCTGTGCTTCAGGCACTGAAATCATTAAAAACTGAAGAATAGATCAGAAATGATAATTGAAATTAGCTGTTTAATTCATGCTCTCTCTATACAAGGCACGGCAATTACTTTCTGCTGGATACCGTCACACACTGTTCATTTTATTATAACGACAAAGTAGACAGAGCTGCGAAACAAGGTGCAAAATGTAGCTCAGAGTCTCTCAGGATGGATTTTCCACTTACGGTTCAAGAACAATATAGTATAGTGGAATCATTTGCTTGGAACCATTTCCAGAATTCCTTCAGAAAGTCTCACAAAAAGCTTATTTACACAGATTTTAGTATTGCAAACTTAAAAACACACTCCCCACATTAGCAGGAAGTTATCGTCCCTTATGTATAGGTGGAAAGTCGATGCTTTTACAACAAATTTAGTAAAAATGCCTCATGTGTTTGTGGACAGAGCATCACAGTTGTATGAGGTTACTTTTAAGTGAGTCAATCATTAA